>PVKA01006189.1:9929-85307 GCA_004027165.1 Ctenomys sociabilis | reverse complement strand
TGAAAGAGATAAAGGGAGGGGCAGGGAGAGAGAGAGGCAGAGAGAGAGAGACGGAGAGAAAGAGAGGGAAAAAAGGGAGAGGGAGAGAGGGAGAGGGAGAGAGGGAGAGGAAAGAAGGGAAAGACATAGAGGGAGGGGCAGGGAGAGAGAGAGAGGGAGAGTGAGAGGGTGAGAAAGAGAGGGAGAGAAGGAGAGGAAGGAAGGGAAAGAGATAGAGGGAGGGGCGGGAGGAGAAAGAGAAGAGAGATTTCCTATCATTTTATTATGTGAAATTTGAAAAAGAGAGATGGCAATGGGAAAAAAATAAAGCAGGAAGCAAGCAGGACTGCAAGTATAAATTAAATCTTTTCACCCCAACTCTGTTTAGATCGCCCGGAGTGTGCGGGCCGTGTGTATTTTGGATGGGGCCAGCACGCGTTCCAGCAGTAAATGGCTTCCTGTTCAGCATGTTCGAAGTCAGGCTGGCTTTTGGGGTTGGTTTAAAAATATGTGTGAAATATGTACTTTTACTTCAGGCCAAGTCAAATATTTTCAGTCCCCCCCCCCTTTACTTGCTTCTTCTCTCTTCCTATCCTGTCATTTCTTGCTCCCCAGACAGTAAACTATAGCCCAAGATGTGTTTTTATTTTTTGAAAGGGAGTTTGGTGATTCATTACGAGTTATATTAAACATATATTATTGCCCTCAGGGGTGTTTACCGAGACCCTGGCCAGTGTCATTCCTGCCTGGCATTCTCAGGTGTTCGAGCTTGGCAAATAGAACTGAGAGAAGTATGCAGAAAAACCAAGTATTTGGCTCAGGCACAACAGGGAACCAGAGGATAACTGAGGGTGAGAAATGGTCTATAACTTTTCACCTCAGTGGTGGTGAACCTATAATTCCCAAATTGTTTGTTTAATTTTCTATTTCTACCACATCAGTGACAAATATTATTTTGTACTGCATGTTCCTTGTGGATTTTTTTTTTTTTTTCATTAGAAAAGTCCAATTAAGATGCCTGGAAGGAAAATAGCATACCTGGGGCCATCATACCTAGGAAGAAATGCCACAGAGGTAACAGGGAGAAAAATATGGACCTCAGATGGAGGCCACAGGGCCTGTCTGCATAATGTTGCTCTGAAGTTGATGGACGTTAAAAATATGTGCCTTGTGACCTAATTAAGGAAATGCTCAGATACTCACATTTGAAATCTGGCTGTCGAGGAACGTTTTATGTTTGGCATAGGCTACAGAGACTGTGAACCTTCCTCAGTACAAAGGCTTCAGACAGAGGCATCGTGCCTCTCCCCACCCCCACTGGACTTCGCCTGTTGAAATTCTGGAATGTTCCTCCCCTTATTGGACTGTTGCTGTTGCAGTTCTGGAATGTTCCTCCCCTTGTGGGACTGTGCCTGCTGAAGTTTTGGAGCTCCCCTCCCAGCAGTGTGCCTGTTGATGTTCTGGAATGTTCCCAGAAATACATTTATTAATGAGAGTGGTATCAGAGTTAACCTTTCCTATACTTTAGCATTTATGCAACATCAGAGGTCATTTTTTGTTGTTGTTGTTGTTGTTATGCGAATTACATGGCTTGTGTAGGAGAGGGGGAAAAAAGCAATCTTTCCATGGTAAATCTTTAAGGAGAATTTAAATTCAAAGTGTGAGTCCAGGCTTTTGGTGTTGGCTGCTTTCAAGTCAGTTTGACTCAGCAAACACTGCATTACTGACTTGCAAAGCTGATTGCTAGTTGCTCTTAATAGGGTATTAATGACCCAGAAGGAATTCACCTTGACAAGACCCAACAGCCTTTTGTTTCAAGGACTTGAAGAATACAGCACCATAAGAGAACTTCCTCAACATGACAAAGGACATTTATTAATTGAAATCCTCAAATCTAAAAACAAACCCATGGATAGCATTGTACTTACTGGCAGAACACTGAAAACTTTCCCTATTAAAAACAGGGAACAGGATAGGAACCCCATTTCTACGCACTGTTATTTAACATTTTTTCCCTAAAAATTCTAAGCAGAACAATTAGACAAAAGAAATAAATGGACCCTAGTTGCAAAGAAAGAAGAAAAACTGTCTCTATATACAGATTACAGGACGCTGATACACAAAAGTACTGAAGACTCCTCAATAAAAATGTGAAGCTCTTAAACAGGCCCAGCAGCTCCGCAGTTGCCTCACTCTTTGGCCATGCTTGAGCAGCGCTGTGTCCTTCTTCTGTGTCCTCAGAGCCTGAGCATTTTCAAGTGTGGCTGTGGGCCAGGTCTCCTAACTCCTCCCATGGTCAGCTTGAAGCATAAAATTCTCAAGAGACTATTTTGGCACTATGTCAGAATTTGTTAAAATTTCAAGTACTTATAAAACTGGCCATTAAAAGTTTATCTTTGACAAGAGATTACCTCCATGGTCCACTTCGCTGACATAAGAACAAAGTAGTTTCTTTGATTATTTATTTATTTATTTATATTTTGGAGAAGGGCCTACAGGGTGTTCAGGGTCTCACTATTAGACTGGATTCGTAGTGATTTGCCATTTACAGCCTCCCGAGAGCTGGGATTACAGGCATGTGCCACCACATAGTCTCAATGCCCCAGGGGAGGGGCCAGCACCCCTGGCCCCTGAGCCTGCTTGCAGGAGCCTTAATCCACTGAGCGATTTGGCCAGCCCTTAAAGTAGTCTCTTTGAGTTGCATATTCCTCATGTAAAAATCTAAAATATGAAGTGCATCAAGGCCTGAAAAATTTGAGCACAATATGGTTCCACATGTAGACGATTCCATACTTTACCTCATGTGATAGTTGACTATCAAAATGCATGCATGAAATGCCTTCAGGCTCCGTATATATGAGTATGTAAATCAAAAATAATTTTTGGGGGGTCTTATCACCAAGATAATAACTACAAATCAGTAGAAGATTCCTCAAAAAACTAAAGCTAGAAGTGTCATTGTCTGCATACTACGTAGTGATTCATGCCTGTTTATAGCAGTACAGTTCATAGCAGCTGACCCTTGGAAGCCGTCTGTATGTCCATCAACATATGAACAGTGAAAGCAAATGTGCTGTGTACACACAATGGAACACCACTCTGTAATAAAGATAAACTTGAGTCATTTATAGGAAAATGGATGGGCCATGTGAACATAATGTTAAAGGAAATAGACACAGATGCTTAAATATCACATGACTTCTTTTATGCAAGAAATTAAAAATGTAAAGAAAAAGAAAAAGATGATAGGAAAGAGGAGATAAATTTTTTTGCAAAAGGGGGCAAGATTGGTGAGGGGAAGGGAAGGGATGAGAAAAGAAACAACACATGTTACATACGTTCACCAGCTCCCCATGGTGAGTACCATCATTATGTACTGCAAACCAGGACTAATAAAAATAAAAACTAAGCTGGGCATGGTGGTGCAGGCCTGTAATCCCAGCATTTGGGAGGCTGAGGCAGGAGGATTGTTGTGAGTTCAAGACCAGCCTGAGCTACAAAGTGAGCTTAAGGTCAGCCTGAACTGCATAGTGAACCCTGTCTCAAAGAGACAAAAAAAAATAAAGAAAATAAAACCTAGAACAAAATCCTTATTATCTATGTGAAAGTATCCCCAAATCTGAAGGCCAATTGCACTTCTGGCTCCAAGCAGATTGGGAAAGGAATGCTAATTTGTAGCACATTCTGTCTCATTGTACCTTAGGTAAGTTCACTTCACAATCGGAAGAAGATTCTTTATGTTGGTTATCTCCTGAGAGCAGATGGCACTGCATTAAAGAAATAAAGAAAAGTGAGTACATCCTGCAATATGGAGTCTAGAGGGGGGATAGAGACGGGCAGGAGCAAGGCATTGAGGAGGGAGAAAGAAGGGGTGGAGGATCAGTCCCCAGAAGATGCCCCAGACTTTAGCTGTCTCTTATGGCCACGACAAGTCCATCTGCTTAGTTAAGCTAATGAAAATGAAATAAAGTTTAAAACAAAGTGTCATGGCCGGGCATGGTGGCGCAGGCCTGTAATCCCAGCACTTGGGAGGCTGAGGCAGGAGGATTGTTGTGAGTTCGAGACCAGCCTGAGCTACAAAAGTGAGCTTAAGGCCAGCCTGAACTGCATAGTGAGAGCCTGTTTCAAAAAGGTAAAACAAAAAACAAAAAACAAAGTGTCTCAGTTGCACTAGCTACATTTCAAGTACTTGGCAACCATGGGCAGCTGGTGCCTTCCTATTGGACACCAGGGGCAGAGGACACTGCTATCGATGCAGAAGTGGACAGAGCATTGCTCTGGGTAGTGTTTTGCTCTTATGTCACGGAACAGTACATAGTGGAGGTAGTTTCTTGTCAAAGATAGACTTTTGTTGATGACTAAAAATGTTTGCTTTGATTATATTCCCCATGGGGATTTGGTCCTCGTACATCAAACACACACACACACACACACACACACACACACACACACACACACACTTACTCACTCACTCACTTAAATCCTCACTCTCTGCTCCCTGTCATCTCTTTGTCTCCTCTTCTGCTGCCAAAGACTTTTCCACCTACTTCTCATTATCCTTTTCTTTCCTCTTCACTTATATTTTGCATTTCTCCTGTAAGAGGCACCATGAACTACTTAATCTTGTGTGCTTTATTTCTTTCACTTAATAACATGCCAATATCCTCTGTAGGTGTGTATCATGAGTTTAAAAAATCAATTGCTACAGAAACAGCTTTTTGTACCTTAATGGAAGTATGACTGTGATTTAAAAGTAAAAACCCTGCAGCTGTATTTCTGTACTCCTCTTAAATTATCTAGAGTAGGTACTTGAAGATAAATAAAATGCCTGGATTAATGTTATAATTTTTTTTTTAGGATGTGGCTAAATTTCTCTCCAGAAGGTTCGTTTACTTTCCCAACCCTAGTGATATGGGGGGCCACTTGGTTTTGAAAGAAAAGGGGCCACATCCTGAAGAACAAAACCCAAAGGAAATGACACAGGACAGCACGCCTGCAATTGTGATAAGAATAGCTGTGAGTGTCTAAGCGGCAGGACGAGGCAGTGACAAGCGATCGCATGCGTAGTGCTATTCAGGCATTTTATACATTACTCCTCACCACATCCTGCGGTTGGGTTCGCTTGCTAGCGTCTCCATCAGATAAACACAATAGAGGCATCTGGAGTGCAGAAACGTTCCTCACATAGCTAAGGAGCAGAGTTAGGAGTTGAATTCACTCAGCTTCATCAGGGAGGCTGAGCCCTGGAAAAATCTGTTCAAGAGCACCTGTGGCTAGGTACTTGGTTGTGTCATCCCCCAACACATGTGTTGAAATCCTGGTCCCCAGCACCTCAAAATATGAATTCACTTTGAACTAGGGTCTGTGCAGATGTAAGTAGCTAAGAAGCGCTCAGTACTCAGGTGGGGGTGAGGGCTTCTAATCCAGCAAGCTCCATGTCCTTAGAAGAGGCGATGTGAAGACGTTGCCCTGGGGAGTGACGATGAAGACGCACATCTGTGTCGTGCAGAGCAGCCTCCAGATGCCAGGAAGAGACAGGGATGTATATTTTATGGGAACGGAAGCTCTGTTTTCGCCGCAGTTGCATTCCAGCCCCCGGAGCCAAGAGCCCACGATTCTCCCTTTCTATGTCACCAAGTGTGTGGGGAATTGGTTGGAGCTTCCCTAGAGAAGGGAAAGCACCAGATAGTCAGACACGTCTGTGTCTGACCACATGCCCAAGGGTGCCTGAGTGCATTGCGCCTACTTCCGGTCTCAGCCTCCACCACCTTTGTCAGACACTGCGTGGCACTCAGTCATGCAGTGAGGGCCAAAGACAATATTGGTAATCGATTCTACACATCTTAGAAATATTGAATAATACTCTCATACAGTGACTCACAGAGGGAATATTTTATTAAAATTGCCAACATTGTATTCAGTTTCTGGGAAGCTAAGAATTGTATATTTTTGTTCATTTTGAAAGGTCAGTGATTCACTGAGACTGTATGAACTTTGGTAGTATCATGTAACCATACTGAGATTGGTTTACCTTGTAGGGAAAAAAAAAACCTTAGGGCTTAAAGAAACTCTTGGTTATGCATGGACTCTTCTTCTTATCCTGATTCTTATTTTCATACGTTGTTAGAATATTGTTTGCCCATTTTTGGAAAATCAGTGTGCTTCTTGACTTAAAATGCGAGCGACATGTACAGTTTACTCCTAACTCTGATTTTAAAGTTTTCACAAGGAAAATAACTGGAAATCATCTTATCTTCAGTGAATACTTGAAATATGTTTTCTTAATTTGCCTTTTATGGTACCAGGAGGAGAGAAGGATCAAGAAGCATCAGGAATCTTGTAGGAAATGTTCTCCAACACACTTCTTCTACCATCTGATGAAATCCCTGATTCACTCTCCTCTCCCAAAGTTTTATCTTTTTACTATTGGTAACTGATGTTTGAAACCCTAGAAGAAATCTATGTTTAAAAAGCTCTGTACGAAATCACTATTTTCCCTTGACAGGCACAACCTGAAGAGGACTGGTGGCCTCTGCTTTGCCATGTCTGTGCCTTCTAATATTGTGTTGGAGGCCTTCACATCCTGTGTATTTGAACCTCATAAAGCCACATGAGCCACGAGACAGACAGATGTTGAGAAGGGAAGCATGAAAATGTTTCCATGGAGAAAAGAAAGAAGAGGAACCTTAAGGGCCACTCACCACCTATTAATATGCCTGGAAGTTTCCTTGAAAGCTTCTGATGCACTTGAACCACTACTTGGGTGTACTACCAAGAACTTGAAAATAAGTCAATATAAATAGAGATATGCTCTAAGTATAAAATGGACAATTGATATGAAAACTATGGACAAAACAGATGTAAAATATTTTGCTGTTATTTTAATACCGATAGCATGTCGCAAAACAATTTTTGGAAACATTTCAAAAGGCAGTCCATATACTAGAAGGAAATACTTACAAGAGATCTATTGGGGACCAGCAATCGTAGTGTATGTAACACTCTCAAGACTCAATAAGAAAACAGAAAAGTAATTTTTAAAATGGGGACAGATTTCAACAGACCCTTCACCAAAAACCATATGTAGATATCAGATAAGGACATAAAAATATGATCCAACCATTCACTCTTATGTGTTACCAAAAAGATGCAGATCTTTGTTCTCTACATGGATGTCCATTGCAGCTTTTTCTGTAATAGCCAACGTTCTGAATCCACCCAAAGGTCCTGCTATAGTGAATGGATAGACAAATCATGCTATACCCATACCAGGCAACAATGCAGTGCAAAGAAATGCGCACAACAATGTGGATGAACCTCACAGTAATGAAACTCAATGTAAAAAGGCAGGCCAAAGGAGAAAACTTTGCCATTCTATTTATACGTATATGGTTTTAGAACATGAGAACTGATCAAAATAGTGATGAAAATAGGCCACTGCTTGCTTGGAGTTGGAAAACTGGGTAGGATGGAAGACAGAACTCACCAAAGGGGCCATTTCTATAGAGGGTGAGTGTGGTCATTGCCTTGACTGTGGCAATGATTTACTGGACAGGCAGATACATTTCTGAAATTTGCTAAATTATACATGTCAAAATGTGGGATTTATTTTATGTTACTGATACTTCAATGAAACTTTTTAAACAATCTCTCTCTCTCTCTCTCTCTCTCTCTCTCTCTCTCTCTCTCTCTCTACCTATCTATCATCTATCTATCTGATCTCCAGGTAACCAGATAACTTGGATACCATCAGTAATCTTAATTTAAATGAAAAATAAGTTTTAAGCATTTCTTTCTTTCTTTCTTTCTTTCTTTCTTTCTTTCTTTCTTTCTTTCTTTCTTTCTTTCTTTCTTTCTTTCTTTCTTCTTCTTCTCCTTCCTTCCTTCCTTCCTTCCTTCCTTCCTTCCTTCCTTCCTTCCTTCCTTCCTTCCTTCCTTCCTTCCTTCTTTGTTTCTGTCTCTCTTTTCTTCTTTCTCTCTCCCTGTCTCTCTGTCTCTGTCTCTCTCTCTCTCACTATCTCAAATGTATTTGGCACAGGGTCCCACCATGCAACTCAGACTCATAATGATCCTTCTGTTTTCAGCCTCCCTCGGGCTAGGTGTGCTCAGCATGTGGTGCTGTGGGTCAAACCCCAGTCCGTGCGCTTGCCTAAGTAGGTGCTTAGTCTGCTGAGCTACCAGCCCTAAACCCAGAGTTTTTTAAAAAGGGTCAACAGATGTGAACTAACTTCTCATATTTACATAAAATACTCCAAGATCAAATTTCTAAAATGGCCCTGGTGATTTGAGACGCTCCTTTTAAAGCTCATTATTTTATTAATTTCTTTTTGTTTTTAGAAGGCAACATGAGGATTGGGGGTATAGCTCCACTGTGAAGCTTTTGCCTACCTTCCTTGGAACTCTTGCACAATCCTCCATAATTAACAGAAAGGCAACATGATATCATTGGATGAGCTACCTCTCTACTGAGTTATATTTGTAGTGTAGGAAGTCATATTGCAGACTTAGCCACTCTTCCCTCCCAGCATTCTTCACTCTATTCTTAGATGACTTTGCCAACCCAGGGGAAGGCTTAATGTTCAATCCTTGCTGTTTGGAAAAATGACAACGTGTACCCTGGGCTGAATTTCTGTTAGTGAATAAGTGATAGATTTTTAAACAGTGTTTTAGTGTGTGAAACTGAACTAGCAACTCTGTTTTAAGTGGACCTGTCATGCAGGAAGTTACTTATGGTTTCTACCCTGTGGTATAGATTACATCACCAACATTTGGAAGGTCAGAATTTTGTTTATCTCTTTGACCTGCTGTAGGATAAAAATGTTTCAATTGTTAAGCAGAAAGGGAAATGCTTTTCTGGTTTCAGAATAGTTTTCTGTTAGGCATAGCAGTTTTGCATCCTGAGTGAGGCTTCAGAAAACTGACACTCAAAGTTTCAAGTGGAAAAATACGAACCAAGTAGAATAATCTCTAATTGACACACATGAAGTTTTTACTTTACAATGTTTGTGCCATGCTGTATTTCGTTTGTGATAACAAATTCTCCAGTTTTCAGTATTCCCTAGCATACTAAGAAAGATCAGACACTAGCATCATCAGTTTGGAGGCAGAGTCTCATAGAACAGGACACATCTGCCTGTTGATAAGTTCATACTGTAAAAGTTCTGTGTGTGTGTGTGTGTGTGTGTGTGTGAGAGAGAGAGAGGGGGGGGGTCTTCATTACCCTTCATTACCAGCAAAATTTATCATGAAAGAGCTGGAAGTGCGAATTAATAAACATAGGTAATTCTTTGGCAACCACACAAGATTCACACATTCAGAACTCTTGGAAATTTAAGACACCTGCTGATGGTTCTCAGTCTAACAGATCAGGGAACTACTTAAGATAAATAAACAGGTTGCATCACTGGAATTTCTTGCTTCTTGTTTTAGTCTATTTTTTTTCCTTTGCTTTTGCAGTATTTTGAACTTCAACATCATGAAATCTCCTGTCTGGGGATATAAAAACCTTAGTTTGTTTTCTGTTTTCTTTTTTTTGTTCCTGTGGAGAGCAGAATGGATTTGAAATGCAATCTGGAGATTTTTCTACATTAGGATAAACCTTGAGATACTTCTTTTTCTTATTTCCCTTATTAGACTTCTGATGGAGTTACGTAGCTAGTGTTGGCCTCAGAGTATTTAATGATGTGTTCTGACCTACAAATTAGATAAGGGGTTCTTATTATCTAACCTGGATAATCCTACAGAAAACTGTAGATTCTGTAACAACACTGAATGTGACTTTGCTGTTCACCAGCAAGTAAAGTGTAAGACACTGCTTTTGCTATTTGGACTCTGGAGAGCCCTAAATAAAACTTCTTGTAGTGTTGTTGCCTGATTTTGCTTACTATTTTTACTTGGAACCAGGAGTAACTCCCTGTTAGGGTGTATGAGAAGTGTTTTCACGTGTGTAAGCATCTGTACTCCTAGCTTTATTGGTGGATGAGGCCAGAAAAAAAAATTATTTTCCTGCTAACAGGAAAAGGTCAGTGTACATCATCTGGGTTTTGTGTTTTTAACTCATGCAGAAAGAAAATATTGATTTGTTTTAATTAACTTGACCAGTGGAAATATTGAATCCATGAAGACAAATAGGGCACTGGGAACAGGAGACACATTTATTGGGTGCTTACTGTGTACCTCTCCACAAGCTTCACTGAATTCAGCACTACACTAAGAGATGCTGTATTTGTAGCATATGGATGTGGAAGTAGTTCAGGGGGATCAAACTGCTTTGTGTCAGAGCTCAGACACAAAGCCAGATGTGATCCCAAATCAAACATGTTGAGTGCCACACTCTGGTACCCCTTTATTCACTAGAGTTCATGCTCTAGGCCAGCATCAAGTTCATCAGCATTGGTTGAGTGCTTGACTTGGATGGAAAGAATTTGACACACATTTGTAAAATGGTGAAAGAAAAGAGTTTTAAAAAGATCTTTCTGGAAATCATACATAAAAGGTGCTTAAGTCATGTTGTGACATTATTAGAGCTGAACCAGATGACAAAGAAATATATCACTTGAAGTGAATCTCTGAAGAGATTTTTATTGGCTTCCTATGTGTATGTGATATTGCTTAAATTATATGTTTTAATTTTTATTTTTATTTATATTTTTGGTAAGGGATCATAATGGATATTGTTTATACTTCAAAATATATTTCTTAAAATATATATAAAATATCTACTCCTTATTTTGAAAATGCATGGCTCCCAGATACCATACATTTAATCCTTTTAAACAATCTGTCATATTAGGTATTAATATCTATGTATTAAAAATAAGAATTTTACAAAACACAGAGGTTAGGTAACCTGTGAGCACTGACCCAGGAATGAAGACATGTTGTGCTACAGCAGACAGCTTCCGGAAACCAAACATTGCTCTTGCACATCCTGACTTGAACAAGGACCATCACTGAAGATGGCTACTTCTGGTGGTTTCCAGTTGACAGGTCCGAGCATGAATAATAACATGAAGGAGTCCAGAGTCACTGATAGAATGGCAGAAGGAAGAATCGGCAGGATGGAAGGTAGCTGTAATCATGTACTTGCTACATAAAAAATCGTTACTGGCGTGATATTGCCGGGGAAGAGAAGATAAATATTTCAGTTGATAATTGATCTACCTCCAAGCTAACAAATCTGAAGAAAAGTGTCATCCATGCTATTACCTTCCTTTTCCCTTCTCTGGTAGAAAATTGCTCCATGAGCGTATGACCTTGAGTTGTTTTGCAAGATCAGCTGACCTTCAGCTGGTCCATGGTTAACCGCTTCTCTTGGATATGTAGGTGCTGCTAGGCCTTGTGGCTTCCTGGAATGTGGCCGAGGGGTACAAGTGTATATGAGCTTACTCAGAGCTCAGTGCATTTCTTGGTACTCTATTCACAGACTGAAGGTGGAAAGTCTTTAATACTGAGAAGCAGAAGCACGTGGTGATTAGGAGCTCTTGATGTTGTGTCATGAGGAAAAGGACTCAAAGCTCTTTAGCCACCCTTATTAGCTATGTCCCTTTCCCTATCAGTACTGTGTCCCTGAAGTAGTCGGGATGGTCACTGTGTAAGTGAAATAAATGGGTGGATATGAAACTCTTGGCTTAGTGCCTAGGCCAGAGCAAGATGTTAAACAGTAGCAGCAGATAGTCACAGGATGTAGTGGTCTGCTGTGTGACTCTGCTCTAAAAGAAATTAAGGACTGGATTTGTCTCATGGGAGCATTTGTCTAACATTCTTGACCCCAGAAGGCCACTAGCAAACCAAATGAGAGAAAAGTCACTACCTTGTAACCCCCCGTGAATACTATTAAACACTATTGGGGCTCTTGCCTTTGGTCCTTTTTAATCTGACCAATCTGGTGCTTCACCAGCATAAAACTACTTCCTGTAAGGATTTTGCTTTGCAGAAACAAGACGACCCTTGAGGCCAACAACCAGTTATTTATTTTTAAAAGTTCTAAAGAAAAATAATAGGGTGAGGCTTTTGCCTGCGCTTTCTTTCTGAAATGACCCTTGACAGGAACTGGAAATATTGCTTGTCACAGCAGCCATTATCTCTTGTGACCAAATGGGATGTGGAAGATGGGGTGGAATTTCTGAGTTCTTTGTAGGTAGGAATGGAGCGTCTGTCACTTAGTTCACCTAAGTTATTGATTTTTAAATCAAATCAAAATATCAAGTCAATTAAGTGGCCACTGTACACGAATTTTCCCTTATTTTTAAAACTATTTTCCTATTTTATGAACAGTGGAGGAAAATAAGGAGTGATGAGTAACAAAAACATGTTTTGAGCTTCATGAAACCTAGGAGGCAAATGGAGGGCAGTCTGAAAAAAAGCTTAGAGTACCATTAGTTCTCAGAAAAATAACTGAGCCTTTCTTGCCTTATCAGGTGAGCAAGGGACAAAACACTGTCACAACAATTTATAATACGTAGTTCCCATGGCCACCAGAAACTGGGGCACAAAGTTCACATGGTTTCCCATACCTTGATGTTTGCTTCTTCTCTTCTGGGGAGCAAGGGTTGAGGTGTCCTCAGTATCACCCAGGACTTGGGCTTGGGAACATCTTAAGAACAGATGCTCAGTTTTGCTGGAAGAGCAGCAGAGAAAACTGGTCACAAGTTCCAGGTGAGTGACGGCAGCTTCAGCAGATTGAGTTGATTCTCCTCTTCCTCGGGGATTAAGAAATGACATAACTCTTAGTTTCTTTGTTGTTGTCTTCCAGATCTTCAAAATTTATGCACACATGGATCTGTGAAAACATGGTAAAAGAGCAGATAATATCACACTGATTTCTCTTTTATAATTTTTTATTAGTGCAGTTTGCAGCGCATAATGATATGGGGCGTTGGTGCGTGTACACAATGTGTCTGAATTCCTTTTACCACCCCCTTCCCCTCCTTCCCCCTCCTCTACTCTCTCAGTCCCTTTCTCTGTTGTAAAAGATCTATTCCTTGGGCAGGGGTGATAGCTTGGCAGTGTAGGTGCCAGCCTGGCAAGGGCAAGGACCTGAGTTCGATCCCCAGTACCATGTGCTCTACCAGCCCTGGAATCCCAGGGGTACTGAACTAGCCACTGAGACTGGGTGTGGTGGTGTATGCCTATAATCCTGGCACTGGGGAAGCTGAGACAAGAGGATCATTATGAGTCCTAGCTGTGTAGCAAAACACTGTACCAAATCAGTAAGTAAATAAAAGATTAAAAAAAATTAAAGATCTATTTCTATACTCCCTATTATCCATCTTTTATTTTGTCCTTTATTTGTATGTCGGGTTTCTCATATAAGATACATTTTCCTATAAATAATCACAGGCTTCTGTCATTTCAAGAATGACAATCCTTGCGCAAAGTGGGGACTTTCTAGCTCTGGGCCCTACTTGCACACCCAGTCTCTCTGGACTGGCTCCTCTCTGCTTAACCTTGCAGCTCAGCCTTACTATCCTATGTCAGAAACAGTGACATCATTGCACCACCTCACAACTGCACCACTGTGCCTTGGGATGGCATCGTTCTTTAACCCAGAATGTCCCACTCCATTAATTTCCTAGGCTAACTGATAAGTCATTATTTAAAACCTGCTACTCAGCCTTGCATCTGGGACATGTGTACCTTCCACGTCCTTTCAACATGGCTCTCATGTTTTCCTTGCATTTATTATGCCACATTATAATCCTCAGATTTATTATGAACATTTCTCTCTAAACCTGGTTCTTTGATATCACAGGTGGTCGCTGGGACCTGGTGTTCTATTTTGAAAGTCCCCTGGTGGTTCTAGTTCACAGCTCCCATTGCTCACTAAGCTAGACTGAAATTTTGTGAAGATATGATGGTTGACAATGACAATCACACCCCATGTTCCAGCTCAGTGCCAGAAACACAGCAATTGTTCAAGGAGTATTTATGAATCCAGTGTCTTGGTATTTTCAGGGCATAATTAAATGCTAAACACAACTGCTTGGTGAATGAATAAATGAATGGACATATTAAATTTTATGGGTGACATGTAAATTGCAGTCTGTTCTTTTAAACAGTTACTGTAGTTGGATACGAGTGAAGGGAATTGGAGAAGCAAACACCAAGAATTCGGGTCTCACTCTCGTACACATGAGCCATAAAAAGCTTTTCAGTGGTTGAAATGATTTCTTGTTGAGAATACCTGTCGGGGTGTGGATCTTTCTTTTTTCTTTTTTTAAAAAAAATTTATTGAAAAAAAAAATAGCAATGAGACAGTTTCAAAACCGATTAGTAGAACAGTTCCAATAATTAATGCATTGCATATTGTTGTCTTAGTGGTTATTCATTGTACAAGATGCAGACATGATATCCTGTCCACAAACACTATGAGAACAAATTTTTCAATTCATTGAATTAAGAGAATGTAGCTGTATATCTATCCCATTTTGAGTATACAGATACCAAATGGTTGTTCATCTGCATCCCCTTTTTTGCTTAGTTTTGTCAGAGAAGGGTATTCCATTGTCATTTACCTACTGTAGGCATGAATTCAGCAAAATATTCTTTCTGAATGCAGAATTTTTCCAAGTGATATGCCATGGTTCAGTTGGTTGAATTGCTGGGCAGACTGTATAAGCTCTTTGGAACACTGCTATGGCCCCGTGAGCTCATTCAGACCACTTGCCTTCCTCTGTTATGCACTGAGGCAGGAAATGTTTTTTCTTTTTTGCAGTGAGCAACTGGAGGAGCCTGCAAAGAATGCACATAGTGCAACGTGCTATCGCCTCCCCCCGCTGTTTACCAGCGTCTCCTTCATTCTCCACAGGGACGTCACGTTCTTTTGGCTACAAGTTATGGTTTTATACATAAGACAAAATAAACACTTCCTGTAGGACTTCAGAGGCCAACTTCATTTATGTCTTATCTTTCATTTTCCTTCAAAGCAAAGAGGAAGAAACAAGATTAGAGAGAGACTTCTATTTATCCGGTTGTGCTGTAGTCAGTAGGCACATAAAAACATTAAAACAAATTTGGATCTTGAAAGCAATAAAACTCCTGAGTTTAATTTTTCTCATCTTGCCTTACTTATTTTTTCATTCTTGTGAGTGGCCAGGGCCACCAACCCAGGTCATTTGAGAACAATAGGCCTTAGTCATTGACATGCTGAAGGTCTTATTTGGAAGGGGCCACTTGGAGCTGCTGCAGTCTGACCTGAGTCATTCCAGTCTGCCCCAGGAAGACTAAAGAGTTGGAAGCCCCTCAAAGTGGTGATGTTATTGTAGTGAATCTCTAGGTTAGGGAGACAGTGAGTGCTGGGGACACGTTCACTTTGTCTGGGACTTGCTGCCTGAACAGGACAGTTCTTGTCCTTTTATGAATCAAAGGACAGGCTAAGATTGAATTTTGGTAGAATTTTCCAGAGACCATCCTGAAGGAAGAGGTGGTCATTCAAAGGGGACACCATGATGAGATTCAAGCATATGGACTTAGGTTTAAGTGCTAGTTTCTCAAGCATTGTGTGAAATGGGTTAAATACTTAAGTCCTTTGAGGTGTAGATTGTTCATTTATTAAATACGTCTATCAAGAGTTAAGGGCCAAGGAGATAGCTCAGCAGCATAAACACCTGCCGGGCATGTTCAAGGTCCTGAGTTCAATCCTTAGTACTGTTAAAAAAAAAGAGTTAAGCTATCTTATGTTCTTGCTCCTGGATAGCACCAAATGCTTCTGCTTTCTTTGTCATTTCCTTTGCTGGATGGCTTATCTATAAATTCCATTGGCTAATTTACAGAAATACATTTTCTTTTTCTGAAAGAAATACAGTATCACTACTTCACACATCATTTTAAAAATTAGTTAATTTGTGTTAAATAATCAGTGATGTCCAACATTTTTTCATATATTTACTTGCCATTTGTATTGCTTCATCTGAGAAGTGTCTAGTCATCACAGATGCCCGGTTTTGGATTAGGTCTTCGAATTTTGGGGACCTGATTTTTTTTTGTGGTACCAGGAATCAATGTCAGGACCTTGCACTTTCCAGGCAGGCACTTATGCTACTGAGCTATATCCCTGCCTAGGCACCTGATTTTTAAAAATTCTTTGTATGTTCTACATGGAAGTCCTTTGTCTCAGAGATAATCAGCTATAATTTTTTTTCCCGATTCATAGGTTTTCTTTTTACTCTGTTGGTAATTTTTCTTTTCTTATCTTTCTTTCTTTCTTTCTTTCTTTCTTTCTTTCTTTCTTTCTTTCTTTCTTTCTTTCTTTCTTTCTTTCTTTCTTTCTTTCTTCCTTCCTTCCTTCCTTCCTTCCTTCCTTCCTTCCTTCCTTTCTTTCTTTCTTTTTCTTTTGTATTTTAGGGAAAGGTCTATAGGGTGTTCAGAGTCTCACTACTAGATTAGACTCATAGTGATCCACCTATTTACAGCCTCCCAAGAAGCTGGGATTATAAGCATGTGTCACCATGGCCAGTCTCAATTGCTGTCTCAGGGTACTCCAGGGCAGGGCCAGGACAGCAGGTCTCAGGATGAAAACCCTGACCCCTATGCTTATTGGCAGGTGCTTTAATCTGCTGAGCTATTTGGTCACCCCCTTTGATCTATTTTGACTGTAGTATAGTGCATGGTGATAGTCAGGGGTCTAATTTTAGTCTTCTGTATGTGGAGAGCCAGTTTTTCAAGCACCATTTACTAAAGAGGCTTTCTTTTAGTGAACCTGTTTGGCCCCTTTATCAAAGATAAAGTGGCTGGGTATGTTTTTAGTTGTGTCTGCATCTTCTAATCTATTCCACTGATCCTCAGCTCTGATTTTTGCTGCCCGTACCATCTTTATTTTATCACAGTAGCTTTGTACTATAATTTCAAGTCGGGAATTGTGATGCCTTAATGGTTCCTATCAAAAAGTCAACCAATAACAAGTGCTGGAGGAGCTGTGGAGGGGAAAAGGAGCCCTTCTCCACTGATGATGGGACTGTGCACTGGTACAATCACTACGGAAACCAGCGTGGAGATTCCTTCAAAAGCTAGAAACAGAAGTCCTGTTCAGTCCAGCTATCCCCCTCCTGGGTGTTTTTCCAAATGAACCGAAAACATCACACCACTGTGATACATGTGCGTCTGTGCTGATAGCAGTGCAATTTGTCACAGCTAAATCTTGAAAACAACCTAAATGCCCATCCACCGAGGAGAGGATAAAAAAGATGTCATATTTTTACACAATGGAGTATTATTCAGCTATAAAAAGATAAACTTGAGGGTTTTATAGATAAATGGTTACAAGCAGAGACTATGCCTGTAAATGAAATAAATCGGACCCACATGTGTAAACTTTGTATTGTTTTTGCTAGTGTAACAACCTGAAAGATTAAATAAAATCTGAAAGCTACACTAGATACTGCAAAAGAGAAAGAACCTGTTCAAAGGGAAGGAACAACTAGGATGAGATAAAGGACAAAAGAAAGAAGAAAGGGAAAATGATATATTTATGTATATATGTAGGATGGCTGTGATAATTGTCCTGATATTTGCTTGTCTACTGAAAGGGGATCAATCTGTCTGGTCCAGTCTTTATTCTGCATACTGAGAAGATAGAGCCCAAAGAGGTCTCCCATGTATACTACGTCCTGCTGCTGTTTGCGGGCAGGCAGAAGATTCAGCAAAGGCATTTAGGTTATTTTGCTTAAGAGATTTGGAGTACACCAACTAGAGATTAAATTGCACAGGCTTCTCACTGCTACACAAACACGGTCATGTGCAGTCTCACCATTTGGGTGCTATCTTGGGAGTCGGTAGGCTGTGTTATCGTCAGGAGATAAAATATTGGGTTCACCATTTATAAACTTGTATCTGACATTAGTCTATTGAATGGACAAGCACATCTCCTAAGAGGAAGCGGTTTGGAGCGGTGCAGTGAGAGCAAAGAGGAGTGGGAGTGGAGGAGGTGCCCCCCTGCCTAACTCTGACGATGTTCAAGGTGGCTCAAGGGGGGGCCTTCATGGTGACACAGTTCAGTGGGTGACTGAGTGGATGGAGGGGGCAGGAACAAAAATAACGGGCAGAAGCTACTATTCTGGCCATTTTTTATTTTTCCCAGAAGTGATTTTGATTGGAAATAAAGTATTTGGGGCTGGGAAGGTGGCTGGGCAGTCTCGGCCCCCGCCTGGCCAGCGCAAGGACCCAGGTACCTCAGGTGTGCCACCCTGCAAGTGCTGGCCATGGAATGGAAACTGGGCACGGTTGCACACACCTGTAATCCCTGTATTGAGGATGCTGAGACAGGAGCCTGAACTGCATAGTGAGACCCTGAGCAAAATAAATAAAGATTTAAAACAAACAAACAAACAAACAAAAAGATATAAAGTATTCATATTGCTGTTTTTGTGGCAGTGGGGAGCTGTGGAAATAGTGGAAAGAGCTCAGTTAATTACTGCAGCGATGATAGCCTTCCTTGTATAATGCTACCGATCTACTGTCCCATAGCTGAAGAAGAGGCTGGTGCAGTATGTAGCCCATGCCTTCATATGTGGATCCTCAAGTTATTATAGTTTTGATGACTTCTTTAGATCTTCTGTGTTTCCTGGTCAAAACAATTTTTTTTTTCCACTTAAAGACAAAGCACAATAAAGTAGACAAAGGTGAGAAAAAAGACTTGCACATGTCTGAGGTGGGACGATTACTTCACCCTCAGCTTTGGAGTATAGGGGTCAGAGATCAAGAGATTACTGAGATGTCAAGTCAGAGGTAGACCTGGAAGGAAAGCTAAGGTCTGTGAGAAGAGGGTTAGAGACGTGGGCGACAGCCAGCCAGAGGCATCCAGGTGGGCAGCAGGTCTGGGTTCTGTAAGTGCTGGTACTTGGCACAGTCAGGTGGCAAAGATGCCACCCACTGACTGCCAATCACTATGGTCATGTTTATATCTCTTGCCAGATAATGAATGAAAATTGACCGGGCAACATTTCTACTGGAAGATTTTTTGTTTTTTTTTTTTTTGCAGTACCAGGGATTAAACGCAGGACCCTGTGCTTGCGCGGCAAGCACTTATTCTACTCCTGGCTTTATCTCCCTGGCCCTATTGGAAGATTTTAAAAGTGCAGTTTGTGCATGTTAGTAATATGGGATCTGGAAGATCTAGCAAACAATGATTTAAAAATTTATTTTAAAAATTTGTGTCCAAAAAATTGTTCTTTGAGTTTGAAGCTCCTTAGCTTTGTAAAATCATGTCATATAATAGCTAACCCTCCTTGAGAAGTACTTCATTCTATATGTCATTACAATGTTCTATTTTATACTAACCTAATGTTCATTTATAAATACACATTTGCATTTTATTTATTTTTTAAATTTGCATTTCTTTGTTTATTTGGTAAAGGTCTCACTATGCAGCTTGGACTCATAGTGATCCTCCTGTCTCAGCTTCCCCAGCACTGGGATTACAAGTGTGTGTCCTCACACCTCATTTTGTGCCAGCATGGTTTGCCTGGGCTTCTGGGACCAGCATGACATGCAGTATTGGGGATCAAATATGGGACCTTGCACTTGCCAGGCAGACACTTAGACTGCTGAGCTATCTCCCCAGCCCTAAATATACATTTTTTAAAAAGCAAAATTAAAAGAACATCTTGTTTGATCAAGTGTCTGTGGATGTTTGAGTTTCTCTTTGTCTGGTTCCACATTCATAATTGGAAAAGAAACACTTATCTGACCACACTGTAGAAATGAGCAAAGAAAAGGGAGCCCGGTTACATTCTGGGTATTTACATCTCACCGGGCTGCCCTCCTGGGGTCCTCTCTGTGGCATCAGGCCCTGGGGTACAGTTATTCACTGCCCCAGTTGCCACCTGTGCGACTTAGCATATGGTTAGGCTGTTTCGGTAGTGAGGTCACTTAGAACACATGTGGAGGAATTATGTGGCTATTTACAGACTCATTTTATCTCCTTTATTGCTACATCTTTGTTTACATACTAAGATAACAGCACCTCATTCAGGGCTGCACCTAAGATTACGGTGCTGTGTTCTATATACTTTTTCTGTGAAAACTATCTTTAGTGAAACACTAACTTCAAATTTAAGTTATTTCAGCGTCGATGAGACGGTTGCAGGCTTCAGAAGAGAGCTAAAAACCACCCGCACTTCCTTCACACCGGTTGATCTTGGACAGTTGCCCTTCCCAATAGTTCAAGAATCGGGTATCATATAGTTACGCTTCACTGCTACTGGGTGTGGTTCCCAGTACCCAAGGAACTACTTCATTCAAAGCCTGCCACAAAGAGGCTTCCAAGATTTTGTTGTCATTTAATTAATGCAGCCTTGTCTTAGATGTATTATCCCATTCAATATGTCAGGAGAAGGTGTAACTGAGATCTAAGTATCGCAGGCCAGGTTTGGCATTAAACGGGTTTGGAGCACCTTGCTTTCCAGGGCTTTGTAGTTCTGTGAGCCTTCATAGTTTCGAGTGACCTGCAGGCTTCCTTCCCCCAATAAGTGGGCCTTAGGGTTCATCAGCAGATAAGGAGTGGGAATGAAATTAGCGAGAGAGGGTGTCTGAATCACAGGTGTGTGGTCAGATGTGAATAATTCAGTATTTACCTTGTGGTTAGTGCAAGGTTGACCTGCGTGATGAACAGATAAAGTGAACTCTGCACGAGTTTACAGAGAGTTTCTTGGGAAAGAGAAAATCTGATTGCTAAAACCAGTTAATAACAAAATGAGCCCAACAACAGAGTGATCTATTTAATGATCACTTTATAAGACAAATGATTTCATTTATTGCTGCTAACTGATTTTACTTGTGGATGCCAATTTACCAGAGGTAGCCCACAGACCCAGCTGCAATCAGAAGGAAGGTTAGAAGGTTAGAAAGAAATATGTATAAAAATTGCTCTGGTTAATGTCATAACTTTTGAGGGCTCTAACAGTATTTCAGAGGAAATTAGAGCTTTTATTAAAAAGCACCACTGCTCCCTTCCCACTGACATGGACAGTGTTTGGAGAGTTGGCCGACCCTGGTGTCTTGTTTTTTTCATGACTTGGCATCAGACAACCTCAGTGCTTTGCTGTCCTAAAAGACTATCAAGAGTTGATTTTATATCTTAGAGTAAACAATTAGTCTTTTTCCAGAGATTAATCAGAGTGAGATATAGCTTTCTAGGTCCTTCAAAAACTAAGAATTATGTGAGGGCTTGCTAGGTGTCAAGCCAGGGGTGGTGAACCTCTGGCGCACATGCTGAGTGGCTGAGTTGTTTTCTTCCTAGATGAAAACCTCAGTATTCAGGTCTAATTGCAGTGTTGGCATTCTGTGATAATTAAATGGGCTTAGGGTTGCAGTTTGTGTTCTCAGTCTCTAAAAGATTTGCCATTACTGTACTAGACACTTGCTGCATATTAAAATGCAAACACAACAGAGAATGTCCCTGTTCTTGTACAAACAACTTCTTCCAAAGGTGCAGGAGGGTGAGGAGCCTCAGCAGATGCATGATTTGGGGGCTCTGGGGGTAAAGATTGGAAGCTGAGTCTCCCCAAGGTAGCAGGACTTTGCAGAAAAGGAAGCCACCCAGAGTGTGGGCTGTCAATGCTGCGTGGATTCTCCATGGACTTTTGGCTCGGGATTGGCTTAGTTTCTGTAGGGCAGCTTTCCATGAGCTTTACAAGGGGTGTCTGCAGCAGAGCTGAACGGTGTTGCCAGACATTGTTCAGGGCTGAGAGACTGGAGTTCTGGCCCAGAGAACAAATAAAAGACAGGCATTTGTGTAGCTAAATAATAAGCCTCCTGGCCATCGTTTAGAAATAATAAAGTAATTTGTCTATATGGAAGGGTAGATCTTCCCAGGTCTTGCTGGAGCAGCTACAATGATAAGACTGTAATGAATTCACACAGACATAAAGAAGAAATTTCTTTACAAATTAAGGCCACTTGAGGACAGCGCCCATCTGATTTTAAAGTCTAATAATCTCAATTCAGTACTGAGCCAAAGTAGATGTGGTTTGAATTCACAGACTACTGAATTATTTTTAAATCAGTCTGGGTTTGGAACTTCCTCAAAATCTTATTAATGAATTTCCAGCTTTAATTATTGTGAATTGTGATTTCAGGAGAATTCATTGGCCTCATTTTTACTTTGCACTTATATATTGTTTTGATCTATTTTTTTTTGCATAAAAATCATTTGGTAAAGACTTAAAACATGGAAAAAAAAGCTTTTAAAAGTCAGGAACAAGAGGAAATGAGATGTTCAGGAAAATTTTGAGCTTAGGTAGAAAACTATAAATTTCTAAATTGAAGGCTTTGTTCACCAAACATCTTCAAACTTTGGAAAAGAAAAAAAAAAGTTACTTGTTTTATTTCAAGGGATGTTACTATGACAACGGTGTGTATGTTATTAAAGTGATGCAAATTATAGGCAGAAGACAAGCACCATCTTGAATCCTCAGCAGTGGAGCAAAACACGAAGACTTCAGAGTGTAAAATAGGCAGTGACCCAGGGGCTAAATGAACTGCACACCTGCTGGGACTTTTCAAAAGTCCTACTATCTTTGTGATGAACAATTTTAACCTTCTCTATTGCAATGTGTGTGTCTATTCATGCCAAACAGAGAACAGTTTATGCCTGTTTATTCCTAGCACCTAAGCAACTTTACTGGTACTATTTTTTCCCCGCTTTCTATTAGCTCAGATATTTGCAAGACCATTTGCGTGGAAAGAAGAGTTATGTAGTGTAGCTTTCCATCTTGACCAGAGATATTGCCCGGTCATTTACAACTATTTCTTAGATTTCTGTTATGAGTACACTCTATAAGGAGGAATATGGAAACCAAGAATATACAATTTTACCTTTTATTGGATGTTTATCTTTCTAAGGATCTTGCGTTTTCTTTTGGGCAGGTATTTATATTCCTAGCTGTAATAACAAGGCCTTCCAAACTCCATGTGCGTAATAGAAAGGATTTGGATTATTAGAACATTTTAATTATGAACTATGTTATTCTCCTGTATACTTGATTATTTTTTATTTTTAATGTTTAGCTCTAAGAAGAAATCAGTTTCCACCTACACTTAAAACAGCACACAATAGTTGCCACATACATGGATTAAAAATGTACTCATCAGTAATTAGAATTTACCTATCAAATTTAGATTTAATTTCTTTTACTCGAAGTTTATTCTGAGTAGAAAAATAGTACTGAAAGTGTATTGTAATTTGTTGTTTCATGTTTTTTCAAATTTTCCATATTTTGAGCTCATCTTAGAACTTGACTGGTGGTTATTATGTGACACCTGAAGCAGAGTCGCACTTCTCCCTTCTCCAGACCGAATACTGCTTGCTTCACCCTTGCATCCCGAGACATTGTTTATTCAGTGATGCTTTGGTGCCTCATATCAGGCTTTCCAGACCTTATGGGTAATTTTAAGTGTGAACCTCAAACCTTCAGTTTTGATTATCTTTGGTCAAAGCTAAGAAGTTTTTGTGATGCTTTCTTTTCTGAGAGAGAATTTTTTTATTTAGGGAAGGGTCTATAGGGTGCTCAGGGTCTCACTACTAGGTTGGACTCGTGTAGTGATCTGCCTGTTTACAGCCTCCCAAGAGTTGGAGTTACAGGTGTGCACCACCACACTCAGTCTCAATTACCTTCTCAGTGTGTCCCAGGGGTGGAGCCAGCATGGCAGGCCTGGGGATTGAACCCCTGACCCTTGTGTCTGCTTATAGGCACTTCAATCTGCTGAGCTATTTGCCTGGCCCAGATGGCTTAGTAGAAGAAGCACTTCCATGGCAAGCTCAAAGAGAGAGAGAGAGAGAGAGAGAGAGAGAGAGAGAGACAGAGAGACAGAGAGACAGAGAGACAGAGAGAGAGAGAGAGAGAGAGAGAGAGAGAGAGAGAGAGAGAGATGTTGTCTAGACACCCTTTGAACTCAGTGATCAACTCAGAGAATGCCTCTGGGCAGATTTAATTTTAACCTGCATTTATCTCTGCTTCTCTACCTTCTTTTCCTCTTGGACCCTGAGATGTTCCTTTTTATTTTCATGTTCATCAATGCTGTTATCATTTTGGAAATATTTATTTAAATATAGTACCTATGCAGGAAAAAGACTCATATAACTCTATAAGTCATTATGAGTGAAACATCCTCATATAAATCCCACCTATGTCAGTACCAAGACACTCAGCAATCTTATGTCATACAAGAGGCATTGCCTAGAGGTACCAAGATAGCCACTGTCTTTTATCTTTCTAGGTTAGTTTTGCCTGTTCTTGAGTTTCAGGGAAATAGACTGAGACAGTGTGTACTCTCCGTCAATGATTTTCTTTTCTTTTTCTGCACAGCAACATATTTGTGAGGCTTATGCAGGTTTTGTGTGTAGCCTGTACCACATTTATATCTTTAGGAATATATTACAGTGTATTCATTGTATCTGTTGATGGATAACCAGGTTGTGTGTAAGTCAGGGCTACCATAAATAAAGCTGTGAACATTCCCATTATATCTCCTTGAATACTGCATTTTGTCTCTATTTGATACATAACTGTGAGACAGTACTAGAGCACATACATATCCTTTAGAGGCTTTTCAGAGTGCTTGTCTTAATTTACAGTCCTATGAACACCGTAAGACAGATGCTGTTGCTCCATTTCCTCTCTGATATTTGCATCATGAGGCTGATGGTGTTCGTGTTGGACATTCTGATGAGTCAGAAGTTTGCCATTTCAACTTTCTATTGGTTAATTAGTTTACATTTTTCTCTATGGCCTGTTTGATGTTCCCCTTTAACAGAGAAATCAGTCTACTTCAGAAAATGATCGAATTTGTCATTTTCTTTATTCTTTGGGAGCTCCTCTTCTCTTCTGGCCATGCAGCCTTTACCAAAGAGAAGCATTTGCAGCTTTTTCCCCCACACTAGGACTCGTGACTGTTATAATCATTTTTGATGAACTGAAGTTCTTAATTTTAATAAATTTCAGGTTTTCATTACTTTCATTTATGGTACAAATCTCTTTTTTTGTCCTGTTCTGGAAATCTCTCTCTCCAAATCATGAAGACATTCTTTCACACCATTTTCAATATGTATCACTTTGACTTTCGTATTTACACACCACAGTGCATGTGGAATTGATTTCCTCGGATTGTCCTGAGTCTAGGAATCATGTCTCTGATCTGCTTCTGGATTCTCTCTTCTGCCACAGGGTCCTATCTGGTCTTGTATCAGTTCACACTGTCTTTTTGAGTGTAACATCCCAATGAATCTGGAAATTGGTAATGTGAGTTCTCCGAGTTTCTTATTTTGTGTTACAGATCGGTTCTTACTTTGGCTTCTGCCTTCTTCTCCTTTACACCCAGCTTGATGATGCTTGATGTTTAATTCTCCATAACTTACTAAATCCACGATCATAGTCACCTCTGCTTTATAGCCTCCCAAACTCTTCTTTGGTTGACAATTATTAAAATTCTGCTTTTCACTTTTTAATTGAGCTTATAGGTACATTTCAGTTACATGTAATGATCATATTCATCATAAGGAATTTTACTGGTATGTGATATAACTCGATTCTTTTTTGTCCCATTTCCTTCTCTTCCCTTCAACCTCTTTTCCCCTTTGGAATTTCAGATAAACAACAGATTTTTAAAAAGTTGTATTTAGTACAGGGTCTCACTACACCCGGAGGATCAGACTTGCAATGGTCTTCCTGTTTTCAGCCTCTCAAGCACTGGGATTACAGGCACGCGCCACCCAGTCTCAGTCAAAGTCTCAGCTCACCCTGGGGTTGGGGCCAGCATGGCAAGCCGGGGATTGAACCCCGTCCCTTTAGTTGTCTAAGCAGGCACTTTAGTCTGTTGAGCTATTTGGTAGATCCAAGCAACAAATGTTTTTTAAGAATATAAGCACAGTATATTTCAAATAGAGGATAAGATACATCTACTCTTTACACTGTTCATTCCTTTGAAATTCACTGTTTACTGGTCTTCTATATTTTGTCTAGCAACCCTGTTACAAATACCTATTGGCCTAAGTGTTATTGTAGTTACAAGTGACACAGATAAAAGTTATTTAAAAATGCTTCATCTTAGGGGCTTACATTCTACTAAGAGGGACACCAAGTTATTAATATAGAGTGCTGGAGGGTGGACAGTGTCATGGGAGAGGAGGGCCACAGGCTGATGCATCTCAGGCGTGCGCAGAGTGGGACTTCCTCTCTAGATGTGTTGGACAGGGTGTTAAGTCAGGGGTGAAATCACAATAAGAATCCGAGTTCTGTGAATGTGGGGGAGGTGGAGGCCACAGGAGCGGGGTGAGCCCCCGTGGACAGGCGTGCAGGCAGGTGCTCAGGCAGGGGCACGCAGTCAGTGGGCCGAGTGGATTGGCAGGGATAGAGTGGAAGGGGAGGCCAGGAGTCCATGTCAGGTCGGGCCTGGGTGAGAACAGGCTTCTGCGAGCGCGGTGGGAAGGCACTGGAGAATTAAACCACGGGGATTGCGTCTAACGATGAGGCACTCTTGAAAGAAGGAAGCTGGCTGCCGACAATGGACACTGGTGAGGCAGGCAGGATGTGATGGTGGCCTGGACGGCTGATGGTGATTCCACTGAGCTATCTCACCGGCCCTGCCTACCCATACTGACAGCAGCACAGCTCACACTAACCAAGCCTGGGATGCCCTTCGACAGACGAGCAGGCACCAGAAATGTGGCATCACACGCAACGGCGTAAGGTTCTACCGCAAAGAAGCACAGACTTGAGTCACTTGTAGGTGAATGGATGTACCTTGGGACCGTAATGCTAAGTGAAATAAGTCAGACCCCCAAGATTCAATAAATCAGACCTCGAGAGTCACTATCTTGTGGTGTTTCTTATGAGAGAAACCCGAAGTATAAACGAAGAGCAACAAAAAAGAGAAAATATGAAGCTGAGAGTCAGTGGGTCTTTCTTGCATGGGAAATGGATCAAGAAATGGGGAGGGGTGGAGGTGGAGGGCCGGGAAAAGACTCGGGATGTGTGTTGTACATGCACCCGCTGTCCGGCCGGCTCAGACACATTCTGTGCTACAAACGTACTAATAAAAAACAGAATTTTACTTTTTCTAATAAAATAACTTACTTAACTGACAGAGAAGACACTCCTTTGGAACTTCACTGTAACTGGAAGCTTTATTTTTACAGAGATGATAGAAATAAATGCCTACGACTTAGAGAGGGTGGCTCTGGTCCATGAAACACATGTGACTCCATTAGAATTTCCTTGTTGTATTTGGTTTCCGTGGAGAGAGATTATTTTTTATCCTGTGCTGTTGCCAACATGATATCCATGAATTAACTTCTCTGTAATTAAAGTAGCCCATTTAGGGTTTTGGAGACAGGCATGGCACTCACCCGAGAACTTTTATGTGCCCACAGAGGGGTACAGCAAACCCTGCATAATTCTACCAGGAACTGAAAAACATCTAACAAATTAGAGCAGATATTTAAAGCCCGCCATTGAGCAGTAGGAGTGGGATCCATTAAAAGAACTGAATCAATGCCTAAGTTGTTATAATCAGTGTTTTGTTAAATGGCTTTTTCCTGTTTGAGCATGATAAGTCAGATTTTTGTGCTGTGCTATTACTGGCTTCCTGCGGTCTTTATTTCCCTCCTGCTTTGTGGAAGAGTGTTAAACCTTAGTTGGATTTATTTACTTTAGGTATTTTCCATATCTCCTTGTCCTTTCCATGACCCCAAACGACCAACTAAAAATACTAAAGAAAAAATAAACATTGAACACGTCATACTGCAAAATGGTCTTTGTACAAAACAACATGACATGAATAACTTGAAAAACGAAGATGCTATTTGAAAATCAGTGAGATGACTTTGTGCTGAGAATTAGATATTTCTTTTGAGTAAAATTTAAAACTTAAATTCTGTCCATGAAAAAATGTGAAGCCTCTCCCAGCTGTCGATACACATGAGCATTATCAGAGCCCTGCAAAGTCCTGACTCACTCTTCCTGCGCCTTACTTCACACCTGCGTATTAAGTAATTGATGTGGTTCTTTCAGCGACAGTTGCCCACTGGGGCTGTGCTCGTGGCTCTGTTGTTGTGCTTCTTGGAGAGGCGCGACATGATCTCCAGGAGCTGGGGTCAGCTTGCCAGCGCTTGGTGCTCCAGGACCGGCAAGGCAGGCTTCGCAGTGCCTCCATCTGTTTTGCACTTTTTGTGGCAACTTTATTGATACATTTCAGTGTGGACACAGAGGAGACATAAGAGAAATTCTCACTCTCCATGGTGCCCTTGGCTGTACCCCAATCCCAGATTCTAGGTACTCGGTCCTTCTGCTATTCAGGAACTGTGACCTACTTTTCTAAGAAGCTGTTTCTCAAAGTTCCCAAGAAACTTCATGTGATGGTAGCCCCATCTCTAGGGACCCCCAGACTGCACTGTAGATACCTTAGCCTGTGCTCGTGTGCAGAATGTCTAGGCCAGGCTGAGAGCATGGGGTGAGCGCGTAATGGGCCTTTTGAGTTGCCCAGGCTTCCTTCCGACAGAGCAGCCCAACCGCGTCTTAGGGAAGTCCACCCGGAGCGCCACCTGTAGCCCAGCGCTCCCCCATTTTAGCCCGTAGGAAGTTAGTGCTGTCTATAGGCAAGGGGCCCCTTCAGTACTATCTTTCTTAAGTATTACAGCAACCTTCTGGGTTAAGTGTCACATTTATTCCTCTTCCAGATGAGGACATGGGTACAGAGCGGTTAGTTTGCATCATTAAAGTCACACAGCTCCAAGGAACAGGACAAGCTGGGCCTTGTGGTGTACACCAGCAGCTCTAACACTCAGGGCAGCTGAGGCAGAAGGACTGCAAGTTCAGATTTAGTTTGGGTAACTTGGTGGCTTAAGGAAGACGGTCTCAAAATTAAGAAAATAAAATGAAATAAGACAGGGTTGGGGTAGTGGCTCCTTGCAAATGTGCTGAGTTTGATCTCCATGCCACCCTTCACCCCCAGGAAGGTACAGGAATTGAACTCGTGACCCTCCGTAAATGTTCCACCTTTACACATTATTGTGCTCTTCATCTGGAAAGACTCTCAAGAGAACAATACCCCTTTGTTAAAAGAAAGATTATCGTGCTTAGCATTGTGGATAGCAGGGCTGCTTTCTGCCACTGCCTGGCCCTTCTTGACCCCAAGTGCTCCATCTGCCCAAGACACCACGGTCTGTAGATAGATCCTGTCACACACCGGGCATGGCTGTGACTTGGAGAGTCGCGCGCCTTTTCTTGGCAGTCAGCACCACGGGCCTTGCTGCTTAGCCTTCTCTGCCGTGTGAACAGCAGCGAGTGTGATAGAAGCCTTTAGGAAACGGCTGATGGCTCTCACTCTAAGTTCCTGGGACTGAATTTCAGTTGTGCACAGCATCTCAACTACATGCCTTCATCCCAGCTTTTGGTTTTGTCTCCTGTGAAAGGATTTGGGTGCATTAAAGCATCATCATTTAGTAACTGGGAGAAGATAATTGGGGAGTGAGAGCTACTTGAAACAGTGCTACCCTTTCCTAACTGACATCACCTAGTGAGGCTGAGGTTAGTGTCCTTGCTTATTTAGATATGCTCTCCTCTGGAGAGATGAAGGCTAACAGTGGCCTACAAGAGGTGGTAGGTGTTTTCCAGGGGTCGCAAGAGCTTCAGGAGCAGCGCAGACACCATTGTGATGTTTCCTTCCAAGACTGGTGTGAAGGGGACACCTGTGCCTTCTGCACACTGCCCGGCTGCTGCTGTCCAGGCAGAGGCTTCCCATTCAGCTCAGACCTTTTGTGCATTCTGACGATGGGCATTGCAGTAAGGAGCTCAAGAGGATGTTTATATGGAAACACTGCTCCTGTGTGGCATCTGGGAAAGCTTGTGTGATCTCTAGTATTTTGATTTCTGGTAAGAAGCTGCTGAAAATAAAACCATTCTACTAAAAGAGATGCTGTGGTGAGTTGCTACCTGTTTTAAAAAAAAAATCTGTTTCTGTTTATCTCGCCCCCTTCACTCACCGAAGTCATGGAGGGCTTCTTTTGTCTTCATGGCCTCAGTGCCAGGAGAGGACTAGGTAGAGAGAATGCTCAGAAAATGGGCAGTGAAAGCACTCGCCAGAGGATGAGCGCGTCTGTGGTGAGTCTTTGTGCTGGGTAATTCTCCAACAGGTTCATGGAACATTGCAAAGTGCCCTACAGCAAAGGAATCTCCACTTAATGCTTCTGGACTGAGACATTAGCTTAAGCAAAAATCATCCTGCTTTTTAACAAAAGATAGGCTTAAAGCTGGAGGTGCAGCTCTGTGGTAGAGCACTAGCATAGCATGTGTGAAGCCTTGGCTTGACCTCCAGCACCACCGAAAGAAGGAAGAAAAAGGAGGAGGAGGAGGAGGGGGAGGAGGGAGAGTATCAGGAAGAGGAGGAGGAGGACAAGAAAGGGGAGGAGTAGGGGGAGGAGGGAGAATATCAGGAAGAGGAGGAGGAGAAGGAGAAGCACAAGGAAGGGGAGGAGGGGGACTGGGAGGAGGGAGAGGAGAGAGAGTATCAGGAGGATGAGGAGGAGAAGGGGGAGGGGAGGAGAAGAGAGAAGAGGAAAATCAGGATGAAGGTTATAAGTCAACACAAAACAAAAATTTCCAAAATTTTTTTTTTATTCATGGCATAAGTGCTTCTAAAGAAAGTTCAGGCCCTCTGCTTTTCTCCGCTTACCACACCAGCTCACCATCCTTTCCTGATTATATCTTCCTCAGTTCCACCCAGTTGTGTGTGCTTTTACCTCTTGACACACAGTCTTCCCCCATTCACATCCGGGTCCCCGGTGATCTCTTAGCCAACACTTGGGCCCTGGGTAGTCTTTGCTGTCCCAGCTGTGTGGTCTCTGCTATCATATCCTCCCCATCCTTCTCAATCCTACTTGTGAGCTTCTGCCCAGCCTCAGGGTCCTAGTTACACCTTGGTTCCACCATGAATTATTCCCTGAAAACTCTCGGCTTCTTATTTGTGTTTTTTTTTTTTTTTTCTGAGTTCCTCACACACATGTTATTAGTACCATGATTATAATTTTATTTCATTTCTACTTTATCTGTGTTAATTAAATTTCTCCCCAGATGTAACCTCTGTGGCTGTGTCCAGTGAAAGCCCAAGTGTGTACAAACGTGTTCTTTGGTACTTGTTAGTGGAGTACAGGTTTGTTACTTGTGTTTCACAAAACCCTGTATTGATACTTTTCACAGCAATACTGCTCTACTATAAAGAAGGATACATCCGACTCATTCCTGGGAAAATAGCTGCACTGTGAGAACATTATGTTAAGTAAAGTGAATCATAGTACAAGTTGCAGACATGATATCCTGTGTGAACACTATTCGTACAAATCTTTCTTCTTACTGAATTAAGAGAAAGTAGCTGTGTATCTACCCTATTATACAGATACAAAATGGTCCTTCATTTATATTCCCTTTTTTATTTAGTTTTCTCAGAGATGGATATTCCATTGCCAAAACATCCAGTACAAAAGTATAAAAATGAGGTATAAAAAGTAAAGCCATATTAATATGCTGAACTTTAAAAGGCTCAAGTCAACAGCTTCTGACATTGCCAGTCCTATGGATAACCCACTACTATTATGGACTATTGGATTATTTTGCTGAGCTGCCACATCTTGATTCTGTGTCTCAATCAGGGGACACCTGAATGTGTCTGGAACTTCCTCTCTGAAATTTTGTTCCGGGTTCTTCCCATCAGACTCTGGTAATTCGTTTGGAAACATTTTCCGCGATGTTTCTGCTCTGAGCATGCGGCGAGCTGCCTGTCAGCTGAAGGTCTTCGCAACTTTAACATTTTAGGTCCAGAACAATCTCTGGCTCCAGTGAAGTAGGTACACAGGAACGCTGAAGATATTCTTAGGGAAGATAATTTTTTTTCCTAAACATTCATTTAGTGACATGAAGTCCAGGAGCAGAGAGTTCAAGAGCAAGCAGTGAGTCTGAAACGGCGCTTCTCCAGGTGCAGGGAGGACCCGAAATTGCCAATGTTGTCTTGCAAAGGGAACTAGAACCTGACATAGTGGTTTTTAGCTGAAATTAAGATCAAAGCTCATTATTTCTAAGTATAAATTAAGTGAAGGCTTTGACGATTGCCCTAATTTTAATAGAAGATAATTTTATAAATTCTATCCACTTTTGAGCAGCTCACGCTCCTCTACATTCTCATTGATCTGCAGTGTCTGCAAAAGGGAGGCATATTTTATCAACTTTTTCTTTTAAATTGGTAGTGTGATTATTAATACTAAGGTGCATTTGCTTAGCAACTGTATTTCTCAATACTAAGGTGAAAGAACAGTGTAGTCAGATCCTCATTACCCACATAATGGCACCTTTTGCTATGCCTTATTCTCTTGTCATCTGTCATGAGTAACCAGTTTGGGGGTATCCTGTTTCCTGATTCAAAACCCAAGAAGAGGATTGTCCAGATTTTAAAAGATCGCTGGCTACTTAGATAAGAAAAATAGGCTGAAGATATCTTGTTCTGTTTTTCCAAAGCATGTGCAAATTGTGAAAGTAGGCTAAGCTCCAATTATGGTTCTGGGCTGCTTGAAAGCCTTGCCTTCACATTTTCTGTTTTACAGCTCCTCTGCTCTTTGAACTGTCTAGCCTTGGAAAAGTAAGTGGGTCAAGATAGTTTTAATTTCAATTTAACTGTGCATGAGTTAACATCATGAATACTGTGACTATACTTAATGTAACTATATGAGACTGAAGCGCTACCTACTGCGCTAATGGGGCACCTCTTAATGTAACTATAAAAATTTCTGTTTTATCTGAATATCTCAATGACAGATAACATAGCCTTTGTTAATGATTAATTGGTTAAGAGAAAGATGACGTTAGGGTTAGATTCATATGAATTATGGGAAATAGCCCAAATGCCAAGTAGCTGAATGCCTCTTCCTGAAATAAATTCTTTAGCAAATACATTGACTTAGGAAAAACATAGTCACAAGCATATTCCTCTTATAAGGGCAAGAGCCACTTAATACACATTTAAGTGGGTACTTTGGACATCTGCTAAGCTTTAATAAGGTAAGAATTTACATGGACACCCATGTAAGTAAGGGGGAGAAGAAAGTAAAAATTGCTTAGAAGATTCAGTTTACAAAACTGAAAAATTGCTTAGAAGATTCAGTTTACAAAACATTAGTGAGACACACTGTGAACTTCATGTGAAAGCTTCAAGGGCCTCAAGTAGAACTTTTAGGGAGTTATTAGAATTTGACTGACACTATCAAATTCAAGAGACATAGCAATCTTCAAGAAAACTCAGGAGACATAAAATTGATCAGATGCACTGTCTTTACACATAGGAATGAGAAGCATTTCTAGGTTCAGAAATCAAAATCTAAAATCCTATTTGAAAATTGAGAGGTTTCTTCTTTTTTTTCTCCTCTGTATTTTTTAGAGAAGGGTCTACAGCATGTTCAGAGTCTCACTACTAGATCAGACTTGTAGTGATTCTCCTGTTTAGAGCTGCCCAAGTGCTGGGGTTGCAGGTGCACTCCACCATGCCCAGTCTCTAAGAGTTTTCTGATAACCAGAAAATTCAGCAGTTTAACTGTCTTCATGGTTTCATTTCTCATATACAACACTTATTGTTTTTCAGATCAAAAATAATGTTCCTATAACAATTGTAGATCAGTTCTCAGGGCCCACTTCCATATGTGAGAGAAGGAATTCATATTCTGAAATTTTATTATTGAACTTTTAATTGATTCTATATTGAGGCCTACTGCTTATTTGCCTTGTTGAGTTTCTAGATGTCCTTTTGAACATTTCTGTGAATGACATTTATTGCTGGACAAAGGAAGACGACGGGCTAAAGAGATGACTCAGCAGCATAAGTGCCTGCCTGGCAAGCACAAGGTCCTGAGTTCCATCCCTGGTACCACAAGCCATGCCAGCCCCAGAACTGAGTGTGGTGGCATATGCCTCTAACCCCAGTGCTGGGGAGGCTGAGACAGAAGGACCACTATGAGTCCGGGCTGTGTAGTCAGATCCTGTATCAAATAAATATTGAAATAAAATAAAGTTTTAAAAAGAAAGGAGGAAAACTGATTTGGTCAAAACCATATACCTTCCTTCCAAAGGTCCACTGAAGAAGAAAAAAATTGCTCAGCACATTCTTACTCCTGATATAACTTTTTTTATTTTCCCTCATATGAAACATCACATCATTCCAAAGGATGAGAAACTCACAGGCAAAAAATGTAATGCTTTCACTGTGTTGGGAGAATAATGTCATTTAAAAGAAAATAGTTCTTACCAGCCAGAGCAATCTTCCTGAGTATTTCATTCCTGGGACTGTTTGCATTCTTTCCCAGTGAGCTAGAGGTACAGACATCAGACCCTATTTATAACATGCAAGAAGAGATAACAAGCTGATCAGAGCTGTGAGAGAAAAAGCCCCAAGTTATTGGATGGAATGGCTATGTGCCTCTTCCCTTGCAAGCATCTTTCCCTTTTGAGGGTGATGTGGCTGTATTTCAGTCCAGTGAGAGGCTAGCAGTGACGGCTGGTGGTGTGAGCTTGGAGACGATTGGACTGAAACCATACATGGTGAAGTCAAAAAGTTACTCTCTCTTTAGCTGTTTCTGAAATGTGCTGGAGTTATTTTGGTGTCTGAAGAATAAATAGAACTTGAGGCACTCCGGAGTGTAATGTGGAGGTACATGAGAGGTTTGAGTTTTCCTGGGCAGTATCTTCTATCTTTTAGCTTTCACTCTCGCTTTGGAAAACATTCCTGCAACTCTCTTTGTGTCCAGATAGACCAACCTGCTTGCAGAAGAAACAGAAGAGAAATTTTCTCATAATGTTTTGTTCCGTGACATTGCCAAGACGACAGCACAGAAAGAAAACAGAAAGCAAATGACCAAACCCCAATGACAAGCTGACGTGTTATCTTTAGTTCTAGCTCTTCTTTAGTAAAGGAAGAGAACAAGTAACACACTAAAATATCTTCCCCGATAACTTAGCCAGTTATCACAGAGTTAGAATCACTTCTACTGGCTTCCTATTTCCCACCCAAGGGTTCCTTTTATTGAGAAATGCAATTCAGTATCAAAAACTATGGGTGGAAAGTTTGTCTATGTGGGGTTGGGGCAAGTCTTACCAGTTTGTTGCCTGTCCCTACACCTACTAATTCTGTGGCGCCTGTATCCACACACAGGAGACAGCCACCCTTGCTTTCTGGCTTTATTTTGCTATTTTATCAATGGTGAAATGGCTTCTTTGGATTATGTAAGTATTTGATACAATGAGCACTGACTTGCCAACCAACACATTCTTTTAAGCAGGAAACACAGCTGCTTAGCTGAGGTTGTGGTGAGAAATTTCTTCTTTTCTAGCTCTCTGGTCTCACTATTCTGGAAGAACAGTAGGGTGAGGATGGGGCTCAGTATGGAAAGCATCTCCTTTTCTAATTTTTTTTGGTGGAACCAGGGATTGAACTCAGGCCCTTGTGTTTGCCAGGGAAGTGCTTATTCCACTAAGCCATCTTCCCAGCCCCAGCAACTCCTTTTCCAGAGAGGAAATTTTCCCCTAACTCAATGCTGACAGGCCATCTGACCCACATCAAAAAACAGTGAATTATTGAATCTGTGTTAAGTTTGAGTCATAACTTTAAGTCTTAGGCTCTCTTTTTCAGTACCCTGACTCATCAAACATCATAATGAAGAGAAAGGAAAACCTAGATCAAACTCTTGATTACTTTGGGTTTTATCTCAGTAGACTTTGGAGTGGAGCAAATGAATAACATACATAGAAGAACTTCGATAAAGTTCATAAACTATGTGAACTACTATTATAGTGACATTTAAACATTCATCGGAAGAAATTTGTTTTAATTAATAGTACTGAAATATATACAAGGGTAAATATTGATCAAGAAATTATCCTAAGGGTGTATGTATCAGCCAGGCTCTAAATTTAGTATACTCTTCACCTTGCAAGAGAATATTTCCAGTTTTAGTTTGAAATTAAAGCTCAAAAAGTCATGCAACTTGTAAGTGGCCAAACCAAAGACTCTTACGGCTCCAAATACATGTCCTAGTTATTAGTTCTGATACCTGAATAAAAGCTGGACCTTTAATTATATCAACAAAACACCTGGTAGTTAACTTTATAATTTCACTGGTCATGTGCTAAGTTCGTTAAGTATTTTCGGGGCAGGTATTTTATTTTAAACAAAAAATATTGCATGACTCAGACAATTCTATATTCTTTGTGAAGGAAGAGAGGGGGCTACCAGTAACTGGCGGGCATGAGTGACTCACGCATAAGACCTACCTTGGATGATAAGGAGTGCTGGGCCCCGTGCCCAGAGACAGGAACCTGCCGAGTTCCACTGTGAGATGTGAGGAAGTTATATTTCCGAAATGCGGTATGTTCATGTCCCTCTGGCTCTAGAAGTCCGTGGTTCTCTTAGCTCGTCTTTTTAAAGATAGGCTTTTGTTAAGAAAATACTTAACAAACATAACATATGACCAGTGAAGTTATAAAGTTGTCTACCAGGTATTTTTGTTGATATAATTAAAGGTAAACTTTTATTCAGGTACTAGGACTGATAGCTAGAACACATGTTTGGAGTCATAAGGGTCTTTGGCTTGGCCACTTCTGAGTTAAATATCAATGTTTAGTTTTTAAATTATTTAATTCTTTATTTTATTTTTGTAGCAAGCTCAGCCCACTCTGGGGACGGGGCGGGGATGGCAGGTAGTGTCAGGGATCCAACCACAGTCCGTGCGCTTTGTCTAAGCTTGCCTGAGTAGGCACTTTAGGCTGCTGAGCTATCTCACTGGCCCAACTTTAAAAGAAAAAAATTTTAAAGGCAGTGCAAATTAGAATTAAAACAAAAAATTACAAGTGATACAGATTTTTCACTTAACAAAGTAATATAAATTCCACAGCATTTTCTGTAATACATAGTGATGTCTTCCAACCAGTTACTCATATTACCATGTATATATACACATAAAATTGTAAGAAGAAAGAAAAAAGAAAGAAATGGATAAAAAATTAAGAAGAGAAAAGGTAAAAACAATTGAAAAAGGGAGACAAAACAAATTAATTGCTTCTTTCCATAGACCAGCAGAAGTGCACAGAACGGCTCCAAACCACCCTTCTTACATCCATAGATAGATCTTGTTCCCCTGCTGGCACTGTTTGTTTAAGTCACATGTAGATCAACCCAGAGAGAGGCGTATTCTGTGACGGTGCCCATGATGGTGGCACAGCTCTGAATGTACTTAACAGCTGTGGAATTATATATTTTAAATGGGCGAATATTGCACTGAGTGAGTTATTAGAAAGCTACTACAGAATGGCCCTTCGTTTATCCCCCATTTTTGTTTAGTTTTGTCAGAGATGAGTATTCCATTTCCATTCAGATATTCTAAGTATATGAATTCAGCAAAGTAATCCAGTATAGTCCAATAGTCCGTAATAGTAGTGGGTTCTCCACAGGCATATATCTGTATATACAAAATAGTTAGGATAGATATACAGCTACTTCCTCTTAGTTCAATGAGAAGAAAGACATGTGCTAATAATGTTTAGACAAGATATCATATCTGCATCTTATACTATGAATAACTACTACAAAGACAACAATATGCAATGTATTAATTATTGTAACTATCCTACTGACCTCCTTTGAAACTGCCTCAATGCTATTTATTTCTCAATAAAATTAATATTTACACTTGATCTTAGCCAAAAGGCCGAGAAGCAATATTAATAAAATTAATATTAAAGAAGCTACTAAAAACAATATGTATGTATATAAAATTTTAAAATTCACACTTAATGATACTATGTTACATTGGAACATTGTTTTTCAGAAAAACAGACTCATCAAATTGATACTAAATTGACAAAAGTATTAAAGTACAAATATAATATGTACCATGAAATATTATTGTAAGGGGCAGAGTGGTGTGAGGAGAGATTTATCCAGTGGGGACACAGTGTGTGAAAGGTCTTTGGGCCAGAGCCTATCTCTCCAGCATCCCTGTCCCCCCAGGCTGCTTTAGTGCAAGTTAATGGGACAGAAATTGTCCATCCACATACAGAAAGTTTTCTGCTAATCTTTTGGATTTCACATCTTGCAAATTCCTTTCCTGTTTCTGCCAGTTCTCTTTCCATTTTACAGATATACAAACTGATAAGAAAAAGAATAAGTTATTATTATCGCTATGATTTTGTAGCAAGAACTGAACTCAGGACCTTGAGCTTGTCAGGTGAGCCCTGTATCACTGAACTATATCCTCAGCTTAAGAAGTTACTTATTCCTGCTTGATCACCAGGCATTGGCTGAATTAATTTAGAGTCTAGATGCCCATATCTTACTAAATGGCACCATGATAAAAAAAGACACACTCTATTTCAAAATATTTTACTTCAACACAACAGTGGGTTGTGTAGACATGGAACTTGTGACTTACCCTATGTTTCTGGGTTCAAGTATTTCTGCATTGGTCCAATGCAAGTATATTTTGTTCTCAGACTTTGTATTTGTCCAATTATTTGTACTCTAACTTAGCATTCAAAAATAGATCACCACTGCTACATAATAAGGTCAGTAGGGTCAATATGTAAGTGAAGGATGTCGTATTTTCCTTTTGTAAATACACAAAGTGAAGAAACAGATATGCAGGGTAACTAAATTTTCTTAAGACACCTAGATTTTTCCTGTATTCTAAACTTCAGTGTGATAAAAGTGTGCTAAGATAATTTCTGTCAAAGTAAAACTCAATCAGGTTTGGAAATCCCTAACCCTTCTTGCAAAATGAGGGTCTTGTGACTTGAACCGCAGTGATTTCCCAGCATGATCGCTGTGCGCGTTTGCCGTTGTGAGTCACATCGCCCCTTAGAACATCCCTGCCATTCACCCAGGAGAAGCCACAGGTGAAGCAAGTTGTGCAAATAATGATAATATTGTGTAGGTGCTGAGCCGAGTATCTCTCAACAAGAATTCTGCACACTGTTCATTTTTAGGCCAGGAAATTTCTATTTAGTCTATGGCTTTGGTTGGGACTGGGAGCCAGTCTCTTTTTCAGAAGCTGACGAAGGCCTGTTTTCCCACCTTGATTATTTTCTTGGGATTTTGGCTCATCCCGTCTAGGCTCCCGCCACAGCAGGTGTGTCTCATTAGCATCCAAAGGATGCTCCATAAGTGCTGACTGGGGAGCCTGGAGCCTCCTTCCTCGTACAAATACCTCCAGGGCACAAGGCTGCAGAAAGCACAGGCAGAGCCTTTGTAGGCATCTGCTGAGAGTGGTTTTGTTCCTGGAAAAGAGTAAAGGCTCCTTGCTATAATCCCTCAAGGTTTTAAAATTATGAATGTTTTATGTCTACTGGTGGCCAAAGGAGTCAAATATTATTTATAGAGAAATTATTTTTGTACATGATTCAAGTATAACTGGAAAAAGGCAAACTCGCCTTAGTCACAGGAGAGAGCTTCAGATAAGTGATTTTCTTCCTTAATTCATTTATTATATGTAAAAAATCCTTTACAGAATGCAAGTAGGAGACTTGTTGCTACGGGCTGAGTTGTGTTTCCTCAAAATCTGTATGATGAATCCCCAACTCTTGATGCGATTGTTTGTAGAAAGCAGGATTTCTCTTTTTTTATCCTTTATGTATGTATTTGTGTATTTATTTGGTACAGAGTCTTGTTACACAGGCCACACTTGTAGTGATCCTCCTGTGTCAGCCTCCCAAGTGCTGGAATTATAAGCATGTACCACCTCACCTGGTGGTCCCAGGGTTTGCAAGGCATGCAGTACTGGGGATTGAACCCAGGTCCTTGTGCTTGTCAGGCAGGCGCTTAGACAGCTGAGCTATCTCCACAACCCAGAAATGAGGATAATTAGGTTGCAGTGAAGTCATGACTAGTCTTCATCATGGAATTAACATCCTTTCAGAAGCTCCAGGTTGCTGCACCCTCTCTTCTCCCCTCTTTTTCTCCCTCCCTCTCTTCATTCCTCCCTCCAAGGGGACACAGGGGAAATGTGGTCCAGTATAAACCAGGAAGAGGGTTGTCATCACAAACAGAACCTGACCTTGATCTTGGAACACAGTAGGGAAATTAATTTTTGTCCTTGAAGTCATTCAGCCAATGGCATTTCATTATGGCAGCCTTGTCATATAGCAAATATCAGTGGAAATGTACCTTGATTATCTTGGGTCGCAATGCAGTTGGATTCTTTGATTTCTAAGTAGCTGAGCTTACTTACCCACATAAAACCCACTTACACTTAACTTCACTAAACTCCAAGAGATTACACTTGTAGAAAATTTTAGCATCTATTGTCTTATGGAACTCTCAGGGTTTTCTGCCAAGTCAAGAGTTGCTGCAGCTGAGAAATAGAATTCAGAGGTTATTGTATGTAGCTTTCATTTGTCTCCTATAGGTAATGGAAAACTCAGAAAGACAAAGCAAAGTGAGAATAGAGCCCAGAAATAGAACCCAGAGCCTGAAGGGGAATAAGTCACACTATCTCAATGATCAAAACCATAGCCTATGTCTGTCTTATGTGAGTAGTGTAGTAGAAATACAAATAAAAAATTTCCACATCAGTACCTTTTACTGGACTTGTTTTTATACTATAAGCAATGAGAAAAGTGGAAATCTCTGACTCGCTCTATCCTCCTCTCTCTCACCCCTCTCTCTCTATATGTGTATATCCATCTCTGTCTATGTCATCTGTATCAACTATATCTGTATATCTATATCTTTCTGATTGTATCTATGTATATCATCTACATCTTTCAGGATGTCCAGCAGCACAGAATTATGATGATTGAGAAGGACCATATATGGACCAAGCACTGACATTTGCTCTCCTTGTCCTAGGGATACTTTTCCTACCCTAACCCAAGATGTAGAAGCCAGGTAAAGCATTGATCTAGCTGAATTGAAGAGGTGGAGGCTTTTGATGTAGCTAAATTTGCAAGCTGGGATACAAACACCAAGGATAAGCTTCAAATGTATGAGATGGGAAAAGGAAGGTATATACATCTACCAGGAGGTTCACTCTTGCTCTTTAACCAAGAGCAGGATGTAGAGTAACTGCAGAAGGGTTGACATTTGATTTCCCTCAGTGCTGGAAACACTGGAGTTCCGCCTGAGTGAGGATAGAGTACCTTGAGCATTTATTGGAGGTCCTAGAAAAGGAAAATATTTTGAGAGATATGGGGTCACAGAGGAATGTGATTAATGATGTAGAGTGTGCTTAAGGAGAGTCACATGGGGAGAAAATATTCTCTCAGGCTTTCACAGAGAGCAAATTGGTCAAGCAATGGCCGTGACTCATCCACATGGCTGACACTAACAAAGTATCTACAAACTGCTGTACAGGGTTTCAGGATAAATCCTGAGGAAATTTGACTGATCTTGTCAGATGCAAAAGCTACATTTCTTGTGGAGGTTCTCATTCTAAGATGAAGGTCCACAGCCAAATAGACTCACTTTGAAAGAATAGAATTACAACCAAGAAAAGCAAAAGATCCTGTCATTAACTTCCTCTGCTGCTAGAATAAAATACAGCCCTCTTAAAGAAAGACAATATGGTCCAGGCTGTCTACAACACAGGACCCACATGTCTAGCATACAATAATAACTTACATGGGTCGGTGAGATAGCTCAGTCATCAAAAGTGCTGCTAAGGCAAGCTTGGGCAAGCACACAGCACTATACCAACCTGTCCTCAGGGAGGGCTGAGTCGGACACAAACAATAACAAAAATTTACTTGAATTGCAAAGAAAGAAGGCTTTCTAGTAAAGTCTTTTTAAACACATGACCAAGAAAAGGCCATCTTATTGAAACAGATCCTGAAGTGACTTGGATATTGGTATTCACACAACTATAACAGTAAAGAAATTATTATAGATACCAAAAGAAAAGACTGAAAGGAAAAGAAAAAGGTGGTCAGAATGAGTAAAATGAGGTTATTTTGTGTAAGTATCATTGGCTAATCTGTATTATATGATACTGATTGTGCCACTGGAGCTTCAGTGAGGGCATGTCAGCATAGAAATGGGATCGAAAAAAAAGAATCGAATGGAAAATTCTAGAACATGGAAATTCTGGAGCAAAAAGGCACAATGAAGAAGTCACTGTGTGCGCTTAACAGCCAGTTAGAATTGGTAGAAATTGCCAGTGAACTTGTCGATAAAATTATCCAGCCTGAAAAACAGAAACACTGAAAAATGCAGAAGGCTTTCACTGAGTGTTGGACTGTGTAGGATAACAAGAGAAGATGGGAAAATATTTGAAAAAGAGTGGCTAAAAAGTACCTAATTTTGATAAAATTGATAAATGCTATAAATTTAAATGTACAAAATCTTAAAGCCCAAGTAAAGTAATGAAAATCTAGCAGCATTATAGTCAAGCAACTAAAAGCAGAGCTATCAAGAAAACTTAAAAAAAAGTCTTGGTAACTAATTTTCTGGAATACATTTTATAGTAAGTTCATAAAAAAGTGATTTTTATTTTCCAACTTCAAGGGAAAAATGAGCCTTCAAGCTCATGAATAATTCAGGTTATTTCACCATGGTAGAGATTTATCAGATGAGGAATCAGAGGAAAAGGATCTAATGATAAATTATTTGTATTCTCCAGTGTTATCCATTTTCCTTACATTTCTGAAGAAGGGAATTTACCCATAGGAGTAATGGCCAGAGAAGCCGTGGAGATTTATTCTTCAGGCATCACCATTACTAATCGTGTTTTCCTCAGAAGGTTAATATAGGGTGTGGGGGAGGAAATGGCTCAGTTGATTAAGTGCAAGGCCTGAGCTCAATCCCTGGTTCCACAAAAGAAAAAAACACAAAAACAAAAACAAAAAACAAAAAACAAATAAAATCCCCCAAAGGTTAATGTAACACTCATTTCACCTCTGTTGATAAACGTAATGTATAATATTGAATAATTGAGTATCTGCTATATGTCAGGTACTTTTTATTACGTGATGTTATTTGATCACTGTCTTGTGCCTTAAAAATAAGATTTATAGTTGTTGTTTCTACATTTGAGAGCATGAAAGCCTGCAGAAGTTAGGAGAACTTACCCTGCTCACACGCTAATTTAGCAAGGAATTGAAATCCAGTGTTAACCCAATTTTAAAACAAATGTTTTAGCTAACATCATCAAAAAACTGTAATTACTTAGAAGATGTTGTTTGTATTTTCCTTTCTATTTTTTTAAAAAGAAACTTTAGAACTGGTGGTCTAAGGGCCTCCCTGGCAAAAACAAGGACCCGAGTTCAATTCCCAGCATCACATGCTGTGCTGGCCCTGGAACCCCAGGTGTGCAATGCCAGCCATTGAAACCAGGCATGCCGATGCATGGCTATAATCCCAGCAAGGAGGGGCTGAGACAGGATGATCATAATGAGTCCAAGCTGTGTAGTGAGACTCTGTATCAAAACCAACAAAAAATAAAACAACAATAATAATAAACTTTACAATATTTCTTTTAGAATTGCTAAGGTAAGAATAAATCTTTGAGCCATATACTTTAATAGGCTCTTTCACCAAAAAGTAGCTGAAAGGATGGATGTAAGTTTTATGCTAATATCACTTATTTATGCCATCAGGAGATCATAAGTAATAAAGCCAGAATATAGAATCCTGACAGTGGGGCTAGGGAGATGGTTTGGCGGAGTAAGTGCCTGCTTGGCAATTGCAAGGACTCAGGTTAAATCTCTACTACTGCGTGCTGCCCTGGAACACTGGGCACGTGGTGCTGGCTACTGAGACTAGAGGTTGTGGCGCATGCCCATAATCGCAACTCTGGGGAGGATCAGACAGGAGGATCACTATGAGTCTGAGCCTCGTAGCAAGACCATATACCAAATAAATAAATAAAAGATTAGAAAATAAAATAAAATCCTGATTGCTATCAATCAAAGTCTTTCATTTTATTTTATTTTATTTTTTTGTATTTTAGGGAAGAGTCCACAGGGTGTTCAGAGTCTCACTTAGATCAGACTCCCACCTGTTTACAGCCTCCCAAGAGCTGAGATTACAGGTGCGCACCATCATACCCAGTCTCAATTGCAGTCTCAGTGCACCCAGGGTTTGGGTTAGTGTGGCAGGCCTGGTGATTGAACTCACAGACCCTGTGCATGCTTGCAGGTGCTTTCATCTGCTGAGCTATTTGGATCAAGGTCTTTTAATTAAACTTTATGTTATAAAGATGTACCAAAAATAATGTAATGATTGTACAAATCTTGGGCATATTTAAACGCATGCTAAACTTTGCCATCATTACCTCAGGTTTTATTATAAAATATCAGATCTGCTTCTCTGTGGACACATTTTCTTCCACAGTGAACATTCAGGTTACATAATTACTTGGGGGGTTGGTGTAATCCTTGCCACTCTCATGCAGCGTGGTCTCTGTAAGACTCCAGAGCTTTCTCTCTCGGTTGCTGCTGTCTCTGAAGACGTAGTAATGAAGGTTCAAGTGTGAATTCCTTGCCCTGACAAGAGTTCTTGAGGGAGGAAATATCCCTATTTTCAGCTGCTCCTATTTCAGGGTTGCGCAGTGATAGAATCCTAGAGCATTCTCACTAAAATAGCCTCTGTCTATTGTCTGTCTGTCTACAATTATTGCCTTAACGTTAGTTTGTGTAGGGGCGCTCTCATCAGTAGACTACCATCGATCGAGACTGTATTTTAGCTTTGTTATATTTTTTAGGCATAACTACTATTGTTATAATAATTATCTCCTGATATTGATTAATCAACTTGGTTCTTGATCTATTTTCTGCTAAAAAGCACAAGAAAGCATTTGGCAATAGAAGGCTTAGCAATTCTATAAGAGATATTTCATATATAATGTGTATGTTTCAAAACATACAGACATGCTTTTAAGAACTTTACAAAAATTGTTTTCTATCCTATGTAAAAAGTTTGAAAAATCATGTGAAATTCAGCTTTGTTTTTAAAAGTTACCCCTTTTCATGTTTAGTCATGTACTTCCATTAATAGTTCACTCATTTTAGATTTCCGTTTTGTATTTTATGTCCAATACTGTCAATATACTGCCATGCTTCGGGCCATTTTTTATTAATATTTATTCCCTGAGTTTTTTATTGTGACAAGAAGAGTTGCTTGTACATCTCTCCCTCTGCACCTGAGATATTTTCCCCAACGTCTGTACCCCGAGATGGAGTTTCTAGGACACACAATATGACTAATTTATTTTCACTAGGTCCTGTCAAATTGTTCCCTAAAACAGTCATTTTTATTCAGTTCCCTATGTAATTCCTCATATCTTTCCCAATAATAATGTGCTAATTAATAATAGTTTATGAACAAGTTGAGTAGAGTTATAGGACACACAATCAGCATACAAAAGAATCAATACCATCTCAAAGAGCAAACTTTCTGAAGAATTTTAGAAAATCATCATTTTCACTTACAAAAACATCAAAAATGAGAATGAAGTTGACTGAAGAAGTGAAAGAGCTATATATTGAAAACTAGGCAACATGATGAAAAAATTTAAAGATGACACAAATAAATGAAAAGATTCATGTGTTCATGGATTGGACATTTTTCAAATGTCCATACTACCCAAAGAGATCTCTAGGTTTAGTGTAATTCCTATCAAACTTCCAAAATCATTTTCCACAGAAATAGAAATGAAAAGAAATCCTGAAATTCATATGGTACTAAAACAGACCAAGAATAGTTAAAGGAATCTCAAACAAAAGAATAAAGTGGAAATATAATGTCAACTGATTTTAAAGTGTATTATAGGACTGGTGAGATACCTCAGCGGACTAAGTGCCTGTGTAGGCCAGTGCAGGGACCATGCTGCACTGCCCTCACCCCTAGGTGCCCTGAGCTGGCCACTGAGTCTGGGTGTGGTGGCATACACTTGTAATCCCAGCCCTGGGGAGGCTGAAAACAGAAGGATCATTATGAGTCTGAGCTGCGTAGTGAGACCCTGTACCAAATAAATAAATAAATAAATAAATAAATAAATAAATAAATAAATAAATAAATAAATAAATAAGAGATTCACTAAAGTGTATTATAAAGAATATATTATAACTCTATGGTACTAGTAAAAAAACAGGCCACTGGAGAAGACAATAAAAAAGAGCAAAAAGACGCCCACATCTATTGTCTGTTGGTTTTTAACTAAGGTGCCACAAACTCCAAGTGGGGGAAAGAAAAGTTTTATCTCCTCAACAAATGGTGTTGGGAAAACTGGGTATATTCAAGTAAAAGACAGACACAGGTCCCTTATCTCACATCATGTGGATACAAAAATTAACTCGAAATGGATTGAAGACTTAAACATAAGACTTGAAACTGTAAAACTACTAGAAGAAAATAGAAGAGGGAATGTTTCACAACTTGGAGTAGGGAGTGTTTTTCTTGTGTGTGTGATCCTCAAAGTACAGGTGACAAAATCAAAAACACACGAATGAATGACATCAAACTAAAAACCGTCTACCCAGTAAAGGAAACTGTTAACAAAATAAAGAGAAAATATTCACAAAGCATGTATCTGGGAAGGGACTAATGACAAAAAGGTATAAGGAGCTCAATATCATAGAAAGGAAACAAACTTCTGATTTAAAAAAAAGGGGCGAAAGTCCAAATGGACATTTCACAGAAAAGACATCAATCAGAGCCAACAGTATAAGGGTGGGTGCTGAACATCACCAATAGCCAAGGAAACGCAGGTCAAAACTAGAATGACACGTGATTTTACACTTGATAAAATGGTTATTGCTCAAAAGACTAATGACAGTAAGTGTTGGCAAAGGAGATCCTTGTACACTGTTGGTGGAAACGTAATGAATACAGCCATTAGAAAAGACTATGGAATCTCCTCAGATAGCTAAACATAGAATTATAGTGCCCCTTCCTTATTCGATTGGGATAGGTTCCAAGACCCTCAGTTGATCCTGAAACCGTAGGCAATGTGGAACCCATGTGTACCATATTTATTTCTTATTTATGTGTCTGTGATGACATCTACCTTTTAAATTAGGTATAGTAAGGGATTAACAATAAAAATAACAAAATAGAGCAATTATAATAATATTATGTATGTGAATGTGATCTCTTTTACAATGTTTTTTTTTTGTACTCAGCTCTCCCTTGTGATAACGTGAGATGGCTCCATATGTTCGCGGTGAGATGGAGGTGCCATGACCTCGCCTTGGGCTTCTGCATTAGGGTTGCTTGAAGGCAACCTCCACATGCCACAGCAGTCAGCCCGCGAACTGGGACAGCTGCTAAGTGACTGCCCAGTGAGATGAAGCAAGGCATGAGTCACCTCTCAGGCAGGAGAGAGGGAGATGGTGTGAGGTTTCATCACGATTCTTCAGGCTCCATGCAATTTAAGACTCGTGAATTATTTATTTCTGGAATTTGCCATTTAGCCCTTTCACCCACAGTTGCCCAAGGATAACTGAAACCACCCGACCTAAAACCACAGATAAGGAACAGCTTTGTTGCATAACAGTGCATATGATCCTTAGTTTTCCTTTTAATTCCTGTGTGTGTGTGTGTGTTCTTGCTACTGTACAGATTTTTTGCAAGTTAAATTTTGGTAAACTTATGAAACTTTTATGTGTTTCACTTGAAAAAAGTTCTTCCTTACCTTAATAGTTTACATTTTCTTCCATCATTTCTCTGCTGTGTTTCAACATTTAGATATTAACTGTATCCTGCAGGAACATAGTTTCTTCAAAAATTTGCCAGCATTTTTATTCATCGTATCCAAAACTTTGGACTTGGGGAGGTGTCCATCAACTGAAACTATACATGTATTTGATTCTACATAGATCATTAATTGTTTCCTATTTCCTCCATGTTTTTTTAAAAGGCATCTTCTCTTTTTTGAGAAGTTTCCATCTTTGTTTGTACATTCTTTATTCTTCTATGTCAGTTTAACCTTCCCACGACCAAGGTCAAATCACATTTGTAGTATGCAAGATGTGATATCTCACACATGCTCTGTAATTGTGCAGATATTTGTTAGTAACTATTATCACCATTTTGGGGTTTATTATGAATCATATATCCTTTGCTATTGTATTTCTCCCTGAACACTGTCTTTTCTGGTAATATCTTTGGATTTTGTTTGCGGATCTTGAATTTAATCTGGTCTTAAATTACAAATTCTTTTTTTCCTCTGTTCTAATAATTTTTAGATATTCTTGGGTTTTCTATGTAAACTGTCATACTTTTACTCATAAAGAAAGCTTTAGACTTGTTCTTTCTGCCCTTAGCTATTTGATTTAATTTTAATTCATTGACTTGGCTAGCATCCTAGTATATTATTGAATGAAAGAGGTGATGGAAGGTATCTTTATGTGGTGTTTGTCGATGACTTTTCATAGAAATTGTTTATCTTGCTGATGGTATTCTTATCTCAATTTGTCAAGTGTTGGTTTTCTACCTGAAGGAATGGTTAAACTAAGCTTCATCACTTACTGAAAATACCATTTCTTAATTATCTTTTGTTGTCAACGTAGCACACTCATTGCTTTGCTTTGTGGGACAAATTATTTAGGTGTTTTTTTTTTTTTTTTTTTTGGTAGGGTCACTTTTCTGTAGGGCCCATCTGATGGTTTACATAAAGTAAATTGAGTTTTTTGTTTCTTATGTGAGTCTAAATAGTTGTTGGTACAGGATGGAAAAGAGCATTTGTTTCATGAACTTAGATTTCTTCTTTCTTCAGTGCTTTATGTGAACCTCGTTTTTATAGTCAAGATATCTGCACTTAATCCAGATTTTCATCCAAGTCATAATTAGTTGGAAGAAAAACAGGGGCTCCAGGAGGAGGAAGCCTTCACACATAGCTGGGGCTGGCTCTCCTCGAGCCCTGCAAGGGCTTGTGACCTGGCCTCCTGGCATTGCTCCCGGCCACCTTTTGGTTGAATTCACAGAAGAATCACTAAACCAGCATACAGAATTATGAAAAATAACATTTGTTTTAAGTTATTGAGTTTTGGAGTGTTTTCCTGTACAACAATAGTTAACTAAGGCATTGTGTGATTTTAAAATCCCTCCTCCAAAAATATGTCCAAATTACACTCGTATTTATGTACCCAGCTGAGATGATGGCACACAGAGCAAGCTTTTAAATACGTTTTCCCTTATATTTTATTATTCCCAGAACAAGTCAGAGTACTTTGAGATGATCATATTTATAGAATTTATGTGGGATAAACAAGGTTATAATGTGAGAAATAAACAGATTAAATATGTAAATAATGCTGATTTTCAGGGCTGAAAGATAAGTTAAAATTGTCTTAATTTAATTGCTGTTGGGTGGAACTGTGTCTGCCTGAAAACGCCAACCTATGACAAAATAAAAAGCAGCAAGATATTGATGCGCAATGCAGAACTATGAATTGCAATTACCGTATTGATATGAAGTCCAGCTTTACATGGACAAGATCCATAATTGTCACTCTTCCCCTGGGAATAATATGACCAACTCAAGACAAGGCTTCAGGTACTCCCGCGCTGCCCTTCAGTAAGGCAGGGTGGATTGTGTAGTCCAAGAGTCAGAAGTCTCTTGGTGGAGTTTAGACTGACAAAAGGGTTTTCAAGTTCTTCATGGATATAGCAGTGCTTTAATAACAGATCACATCTTCATTCTATTTTTGCTAATTAAAAAATAGCCTTTTTTCTTTCTCTTTGGGATTATATAATATGTCAAAAAATCTGATGAAACTGAGTCAACTGATGAAGAGAGAAGACACCTTTTATTGAGCTACCTGATAATTTCTGAACAACCTGGTATAGGGTACAGGAACTGAAGTAATAGTAATAATCATTAGCTACAGCTTAAAGACACTTCATTTTTAAGAGATCATTTTATATGAATGTTTAAATTAATAAATTAGAAAAATGAAGATGATCTTCCTAAGAAATCCACAGAAAGCAACAGTTAATGCAAAATAACAGATTTAAGAGAAACTGATGTACCTTTCACATCTTTGTGATCAGAGGGTAAATTTGGCTATGCTTCTTTTTTTTAATTTTTATTTTATTGAAGTACAAATATCAATGAGACAGTTTTAAGATACCTTGACAAGATGGATTTGATAAATTAATATACTGCAAACTGTTTTCATAATGGTTTGGTATCATAGAAGGTGCATACATGATATTATCTTACACACATTATTATAGCATATGTCTCTTATCTGTAAATTAAGAGAGTGTAGCTGCTTGCATATCTTATTTTTTATACCTGAATTACATCAAAGATTCAATAATTAATACTTTCTACCTTGTTATTTTCCTAGTGGTTGTCCATAGTACTAGAAGCTGACATAATATCCTGTCCAACCACCATTAGTGCAAATCTTGCCTCTCATAGAATTATGTAAAAGCACAGCGTTCATCTATCCCAACTGTACTGTCCATACACACACATAGTGATTCTTCCTTTCTATACCTCTTCCTTTGTCTACATCTGTCAAAGATGGGCACTCCATTGTCATTCAACTAATATTGGTGCCTGAACTTGACTACACAATCCAGCCCAGTCCAGCATTCCACAATAGTGAGTTTTCTGAACAAGGAGATTATGGAGCTACAGAGGAAAGAGATTGAAGTTCTATAGTGTGCCTCAGGAGAGTCACATGGAGAGAAAACTTTCTCTCAGGCTCTCACAGAGAGCAAACTGGTCAAGCATTGGCTGTGATTCATCCACATGGATGACACAGACAAAGGATTTATGGAATAAGGTACAGGACTATAAGATAAACCCTGAGGGACTTCACTGACCACATAAGAAACAAAAAGTATATGTGTTGGTATATAGGTCTTGCTCTATCTAGGTCTTAACCATCCAGCAGAAAAGTGTAAAAATGAGATATACACCATGGGGCCATAATAATAAGTTGAGCTGTAAATGGCTATGGTCGACAGCTATGCTTCTTTTTATCCCCAATAAATTAATTGGGAAAATTAATTGGAATGAGAAAAAGGAGCCATGGCATAGGCTGGAGAAAGATATCATTCGTCTGGAAGGGAGTGTTAGCTTTTGTTGTGATATAGCCCCCAAGTTGAATTTTTCTATGATTTAAAATTATAACTAGGGAGGGCCAGCCAGATAGCTCAGCGGACTAAGTGCCAGCTTAGGCAGAGTGCAGTGACTGGAGTTCCCAGTCCTTGGGGTGCTGAAAACAGGAGGATCACTATGCGCCTGATTTACGTAGTGAGACCCTAGAGACTCTGCAGACCCTGTACCACATATATCTATGTTATAGCAGTGTTAACGTGGGCTTGGCTTCTACTCCAATTTCTATTCAGTCCCCTACCTAGTAGCCACCACTTCTTTTTGGGCTCTGTAACTTGGGTATCATTCTTATTTTAGTATCTATATTTTAATGAAAACAGGATTGGTATTGAAACCACTTCCTAAGAAAAAGAGAAGATTTTATGACAACCTAACCATGATTAGTTTACCATGTTGGTAGAATAATATTTTCTTTTTAAATATACTAGTTGAATAAAAGTAAAAAAAAAGAGAGAATGAACATAAGCATATCACTTTCTCCTGGTATGTTTTCCTCTTATAATTTATTTTTTTTATTGGTGGAGAATTGACATAACAAACATTTGAAAGGTAGAAAATACAATTCAAAATTTACCAAGAAGTGAATAAGTATTAATTATATGCCTGATTGTACACAGAAGAGGCTCTGAATAATCTTCCTCTATGTGTTTTTGGGGGTAAGACTAGAAGACATGTGAAGCATGAAGATACACATCAAGGTCTAGGATTTAAATTTAACAGGGTAAAAAAATAAATAAATTTAGAAATGAAATCAAATGATCTTGTTGTGTATAAACACAGCTGCATGTATATCTCCTTTTATAGACTTAAGATAATGGAACAACATTTAATCGGCAGTTAGCTCCTTACAGGTCTGCATAGACTTAAAACTCCATAAGGGCAGGGACTAGATCTGTCTTGCTCAATCCTTAGCAGTTGATCATTAAGTATCCATTCCTGTGATCCCAGTACTTGGCAGACTGAAGCAGGAGGATCGCTGCTAGTCTAAGGCCAACCTGGGCTACACAGTGAGGTCAAGGCCAGCCTGGACTACATAATGAACCTGTCTTAAACACAATTATATATTAAATGAATGAACTGATTTATGGAACACTAGGAACACTTCATCGTAGAGACTGATAGTTCTCCAAAAATAACATAATAGTAACATGATTATTGATCTTACAGATGAAGGGCTCTGTCCTCAGGACAATCAACCTTGTTCATGAAATAAAAATAGGTTTTTGGATACAGTGCTCTATAGATACTGGGATTTGAGAAAGTTAGTTTCCTCAAAGAGCCTAGACCACTTCAAGAAGTTCTTTTATGCTTCAAGAGCCTGTTCTTGTCTGGTCTCTTGGTTTTCAGCATAGACCAAGAAAAGCTCCGGCATCATAGCTGAAGTGCAAGTGAACTTGGCCAGCTGAAAGACAGGTGTTAGAACTTGTGTCCTGCTTCAGTGTGGGGGAGATGCTTCTTGTGCTCATGGCATTTACTCATGAGTAACGATGGTTTGAGAAATCATAAGAACATTATGAGCTGATGAGCTGTAGGAAGTCACACGTGAGCATATTCTGTCTTCTGGGTGGACTGGGGAAGGTGTTGCACAGTACATGATGATCCCAAGGGTCTGGTGCACATGATCAGAGTCCACCCTGCAAAATATGCAAAGTCATTTACAGCCAAATGGAGGACCACTGACGTGAAGGCAATGAAGACCATAAGTTGGGGGATCAAGTTAGTCACCCTGATTCATCTAGGACACACCAATACGTGGTAACAGTTATAAGATGTTAGTATTTACAATATGAGGTTGGAAAGTTTATTGGAAATAATTTTAAAGAATCTTGTCCACTAAAGCAAGCAATTTGTTTATTTGTGGAGTATAATTAAGCAATGAGAAGCATCATGAGAAAGGGCCTATTGCTTTTTTGTTTTTCAGAGAAGCGCTTATTCTTCTGAGCCATATCCCCATCATAAATGTGCCCCTAAATTCTGGTTATTGTGCAGGTGTTTTTTTAAATTTTTTTTATTTTTTTGCAGAACCAGGGATTGAACTCAGATACTTGTGCTTGCCAGAGAAGGCTTTTTTTTTTTCTACTTTTTTCTTCACAGATATGCATGTGTTTCAGGATAACATCAATGATTACCAAAGGAGGGGGGAAGAGACAGATTTGACAGATTTGACAGATTCAGCAGCCATAAATGGCTTAAGAAGATTAAGCCAAGATTGAGATTGGTGGAGTCTTCCAGAAGCAAGAAATGCTATTCCATTGGTTGAGTCTTAGGTGTGAACTAGAGACCATAGGTCTATAATTTCAGGTGAGAACAGATGGTGAGGGAAGCTTTTGAGTGTGTGTGGCTGGATGGACAAGGCAGTCAAACCTGAAGTCAGCTGAGAGCAGTTTGAGATTATGGCCATGGGCTAAGCCCCCATTTCAAAGTGAAGGAGAGGAAAGGCAGCCCCCTCAGAATGCAGACAGATGCCTGGGGCTTGCACAGAGGGTTGCAGTGAGGGGCCAGGTCTGCACGGCAGCTCTGCTGATCTCTGGCCGATGCTCCAGGACTTCCACCAGCTCCCGCTCCCATGGTGGGTTTGAGAGTGCAAGGAACACAGCTCTTCAGAAAGGTCTCATGTTAATGCAGATTGTCTTACTCAGGTTGGGACATCTTTGGGTGCCTTGTCACTGCAGGGATGGCAAAGGACAGCAAACTCTCATGTTAACCCATGACTTTGGGATCCAGGGAAGAATGGAAACTGAAGCACCAGCTCCAGAGCAGGAGATGCCTGAGTGCAGTGAGCCTGGCCAGCATTTCTGACAAGTGAGACTCTCTGAGGTGCCCCTCCAAGGCTGCAGAGGTGGGATGCTTCTAGAAGACAGGACAAATCTGGACAAGGGGATAACTTGGTGTCTCTGAAGTGTGAATTCCCCACAAAGAGAGTTACAATCAAATGCAGCGCAGGACCTATTTGTGAGAAGAAATAAAGTAGGAGTTAATGATCTTTAGACTATTCATGATTGCAACCCCAAGTGCCAAAGTAAACAGAAATATAGCAATGGCATTCTAACACAAAGCATGGTGAGGTTAAAATATTTGTAGAAGGATGTCAGCTGCTTACTGCATGCTTGTGAAAAGGAAGAGGTTATTTGCAAGTGCACCGTACGAGATCTGGAGCCACGATAATGATCATAACTGAGAAGCAAACAACAATTTAAAAACACATTAAGTCCTTCACTATTGCTCCACTATTGTTTTAGAAAATTGTAGCACCACCTCTTATGGCTCATTCCAATACAGTCGACTTCCACTGGCTGTGAAATGCATACCTGCATCCAACCTAGTGAAAATGGGCTAGTTAACTGACTACCTCGAACTCGGGTTAGAGCTAGAAAGTGATAATAAGATGGAAAACCAGAGTCTGAGAATGCCAAAGGTTTTAAAATAATATCAGAGGAGTGAGTTTATTTAATTTCTGGAGACAGGAAGGGAGGAGGAGGGAATAAAAAAAAATCATGATGTTAGTGTACATGTGCTTCTTCCTTAAGATGAATGTAAACTTCATATACTGTAAATAAGCGTTAATGAGATAAAGTTGAAGAAATAATAATGTATTGAGCCCAGAAAGCTACATAGGGCAAAGATGTTTTTAGACTCAGTTTATCTTAGTATTGAATCAAGTTTTTGTTGGCCAGGTTAGAAACTATCTCATGAAAAATGTTGAAATTATTTCACTGCACTGGAATTTTAGTTTCTCCTCTGTGCCTGTCAGGGAGTGGATCATTCTCTTGTTACAGTGCTCTTTGTCCTAATTAGGACAACTTAGGGAGGCAGAGACAGGCGCACACACCCTGTCTCAGTTCATTATGAGCCATCTGTCACTTCAACCTCAAAGGACTGTTCTGGAACTTGATCACGTCATACATGGGTCTCTGTTGCAGCTCAAATCAATATGTGTTCTTGAACTTCCTAAGGAAGGAATCACTCTTATCAGTGATTATCTAATTGAATTTTGGCATCTGAAAGTGACACAAAATGGAGTGTAAGAGAGAAACAGTGGAGATCTGGGGTGAGGCTCCGTATGTTCCCATAGCGTAAGACAGAACCCAGAGTAGGAGATAACTTAATGTCATTGTATAATTTATTTTCAAGCCTGGGAAGATTTGAAAGGGGATTATATTATTAATTAAGTCAGGAAAACAGGAATAGGTAGGCATTGTCCAGGGCAAATGCCAGGTTGGCCCTCAGAATTGTATTTCCCAATCGAATATATAATTTCTTTAGGTTTTTAAGGTCTTCAATAGCTAACTAAAAAAATATACCTTGCCTTTACAAAGATAAGCTCTGTATTCTTCCACTCTGCATCTTTACAAGAGTACTTATTGTTTCATAAGCTCTGTACTTCTCTACTCTTATCAGGAACACAAATTTGTGACTTGAGATATAAGTTGAAGTAATTGTGAAATAATTGAGCATAATGCATTCTAAGAGGTCACAGGCCCAAATACGTGCTCTGTGACATAAGTTTCATCAGTTTATAAGAAAGTAAGTGCCACATGCATGATGGACATTCTAATCTGCTTACAAATAATAATTAAATTTTAGGCAAATAATTATCAGAGAAAATAAAAATACAAGTGGCACCTCAGTTCATGAATTTAATTCTGTGTACAGTTCTGGTTGCAAACCAAGTTGAGTGAAAACCACATCAAATTTCCCCAGGAGGTCAACATTGAACCTAAACATTGCATTTGATTTGATTCTTGTCCAACTCAATTTGTGACAAGAGCTGTGAAAAAAATCTTTGTGCAGCAAGGAACCATGGCTAAAAGTGGTGGGTTTCATTCATGACTGTGTTTACCTTTTCCCCATATATCTTACTTATTTTGACTTAAGCTTTATGTCCCTCAATTATAGCTTAAGTATAGAAAGTCATTTAGCACTAGAAAAGAATGAAGTATTCACAAACAACAGAATAAAGTGTTATTTATTTATGTATTCGTATATTGATACCAGGGGTTGAACATAGGCCCACACAGGCACACATCTACCACTGAGCTAACCCTCTGGCCCTAGACAAATGCCAACCACTGTTCTTTGTGTCACTCTGCAGTTGTCAGGATTAAAATGATTCTTCAATATTGAAGTTATGTTTCTGGATTGAGGTAAAAATATTGCCGTCTCTGCTTGTATGGCTCCTGCTACTGTAAGAGCACAAGCACAGGGTCCCTAATAGAAGGCCTTCATTTTGGAGATGGGGTGAGAACCAGATGAGGGTCCCTGAAGACCAACTTTTGTTTTCACCTTCAAATAGTCTCCCCTCCTCCTCCTCTAGGGTGGCATCTCCATCTTGTCTGACAGCTTCCTATTGTAATCTCCAGAGTTCCCTTTTATAGCTCAGGTCCTTGCTTTTCCTGCTTACTTTGGATCTGATCTATTAATTATGATTGTGTGGAGTTTTTCTAACATGGAGGAAAAACTCAGTTCATTCAGTTAATGTATTTTGTTATAAATCTGTTACGGTCCTGACACAAGGGTCAGTATGAAGATGAGACGAAAATCCTGCTTGCAAAAAAAAAGATGATAGGAAACAGAGATGGACTTGTGGAGATGGCAAGAGACTTGGAGGTGAGGGGAGATGGGAAAGTGGAGGGGAAGGGGATGAAGGGAAAGGGCCAGGGTGTGCTGTGTGTGTACCAGCCCTCGGTGACAAGCGCATCATGGATTGCAAACATATAGGAAGAAAATGTTTAAAAAATTCCTGTCTCGTGAATCTTGAAGGGCAAAAGAAAATCACTCTTTCAGATTCATCTAAAGGATGAAATATTCATAAAGTAATCCTTTTATACTTGACTAGTTCTCCTTAAATAATTCTCTGGCATTTATTCTATAATGTGCATGGCACATATATTACATATATAAATGAAGACAAAATAGAGCGTGACACTAATAGGTTCACTTTGCACTTGTGGGGATGCATGTGATCATGTGACACATACTCTGTCATTTGTCTTAGGCATTTGCTAGATCATTTTCCTTATTTTCTTGTCATTAAATTAAATGTATTTCTGTATCATCCTGTATAAATGCATCTCATTCTCTTAATGGCCTGTCAGTGTTAATTCCTTGTCCCAGCTGATAGGATATTCAAGATTGCTTCTAAAGTGCGGTGTTTTGGGGAACTACCCTCTTGGGTCCCCCTCCTGTCCCTCTCTTGGACAGGAGCTTTCTCTTCCTCAATAAATCTATTCTGCTCATAACAAAAAAAAATTTCGGTGTTTTGAACACTGACTCACTGTCTAGCACACGTTCTTTAGCACAGATGTGAGGACTCTTGTGGGACAGATTGCTGTTGCTAAGTTAAAGGAGAAGACTATACTGTATGTAGAAAAACACAGTCCATTGTGGGACATTCTTCAGCATCCCAAGGAAAATCAACTTGGAGGGAACGTATCAAGGAAAAAGGAAGGTTTTGTTTATTCTGAGGCAGCCAGGATATGACTGTGCTTCCCTTTTATACAAAGCAGAAGTGTCTGCTATAAACGTTTTCTCTGTGTTTGGAAACAGGGTCTCACTATGTAGCTCAGGCTGGCCTTGAACTCTCAGCAATCTACTGGCCTCAGCCTCCTGAGTGCTGGATTTCAAGCATGCACCTTCGTGTCTGGCTCTTTTATCAACTTAGTAATGTGAAATATGCAGGGTTCATGAGAATATGCAGGATTTTTAGTTTTTTACAAAGTTTAATTAAAGAGCTGTTTCTGAAAACTTTAGGGTGATAGGAAAGAGCTTGTCCAAGGACTCAATGTATTATATAGGCAAGAATTAAAAGTTAAATTATGTCTCAACTAACTTCAATGTTGATTTCAAATTGATAGAACCACTCCAGGTTGACCAGTTTTTTAAAAAACTGAACACAAGGAGTTATAGGAAAATCAGCCTTAACTTTTATTAAATTAATTGAGTAACTTCCTCCTCTGTATATCCTCCCTTGATTTGTATGCTTGGCTCCTCCAGCTCCTAATTTACTGCTTGGCCTGATTGTATTTTTTCCCTTCTTGTTTAAAAGGTCCAGAAGCAACTTCATGAGTAATGAATCACAGCTCTGAAATGATTTGTTCTTTGAGTCTATGTGGTTTTACATTGCATAATACATGACATCTCTATTGACAAGAGCCTTAGTTATGGGCTGAACTGTCTTTTGTCTATGTTATGCTGCCTCGTTTTATAGCTCCTAATGTAGCAGTTAACATTAGTGATTAAGCAGCTGGCTTAATTTCTGGAGATTAACTCTCTGTCTGTCTAGACAGTAGAAGGGGCAGATAATAAGGCCTTTGCAAGAAAGTATATTTGAGGACTTCTACATTCTATCCATTAAATGTAGATTGCATTACTAAGATATTAACTAAATGAATTAATCTGTTTTTGAATAAAATAATAATAGCAATAATAATTTTACTTGAATAAGGGAACTCAGGCAAGGAACATCTAAATCCAAGGTTAGCCCTAAGCTAATCGTCTCCACCAGCTCCTTATTGTCCTCAGCAGTCCGCATACCACATCCCGTGGGTCTGGCCTCCTCTGAGCCAACGTTCCCACTTCCTGACCATCCAAGCTACTGGCTGGATTAGCATACCCTAGGGAATATTATCTAATGGGCTCTTAAATGAGATTTCCAATGGGATGTCAATTGTCTATTTATTTATTTTGGAGCAAATTTATTTTGAAAGCCAGAACGTAACACTATTACCCAGCAGTGCCTCCTCATGAGGAACTGAGCCAAGGATTTCAGCCATGGTTGCCTATTTTTGGGGAGGTAGCACTTATATTTTCCGAGGCCCATTGCTCAGTCCTCATATTGCTGGTGCTGCCATTTGATGCTATTTGACATCCAACAACAGATTTCCATTTTAATTGTGTTGATGTCATTTGGAGCAATTCTGAGCCCCTTGTGCCTCTACTTCTGGCCACTCTGCATGGATAATATATCAAATAGATTAAAATCCACCCATATCCCACATTAAATATAATTTACACTGTAATTATGAGAGTAGAGTTTCAGTTGACTAGTTGATGTAATGGCTTTTGGGTAGACTTTTAAATTAAACATTTATTAAGTTCCATTTTATAGGTTGGAGCCAATATATCATTTTTTCAGGTTTTAATAATTTTTATAGATCTTCACAAATATCTCCTAGCCCATTGGCCCCAGACTGTAATGCCTAATGGATAAAATGGCCCTCATGATGTTAATTTAATAGAGGAGTGTATTTTAAAACTTTGTCACAAATGCAGTCACTTCGAATGAATTACCTTCTAATAGATGCATGCTTATTTTTAAAAGAAAGATATTATCCCAGACTGTTTATAATATTGTAATTCATTAACTTTTTTAAGAAAAGTATGTTCTTTTTTTCTTTTTCTTTTTAATGTATTTGGTACAGGGTCTCATTGTGCAGCTTGGACTCGTGGTGATCCTCCTGCCTTCAGCCTCCCCAGCACCAGGATTATTGGTATGCACCACGATGCTTCGCTTGTAGCCTGCTCAGTGTGCCCAGGGTTGGGGCCGGCAGGGCATGTGCTACAGGGCCTTCTTTTCCTTCTTCACAGATGATTACCTTTTTAATACTGCATTAGATATTTCATGTAGAGAGTTACAAGTTACAATCAAAATTGTTACTGTAAAACAATTTTGATGACTTACCACTCATGGTCCGCATTTCATCGTATTGCTTGAAATTTTAGCCTCAGCCTTTGTTTCTAGGGAATCTTCTTCTCCCTAGGCTTTACCTAGTCTCAGTGCTGAGTTCATCCTGCACCTCCAGACACGAGGCCTCGCTGACGTGTGAAGCACAGTGTACTGTGCCTGGCTTTGGAAAGCCGCACAGAAGTGCCGCTCTGGGCTGCTCTGTAAAGATGCCCAACACCAAATGCCAACTAGTTCTTCTCAAAATACAGGCGCCCTCATTTCATGGAGTTCAGAGTTCTCATGCTTTTTAAAAGTCAGGGATTATTTTGGGAGAGTCTGAAAAATCCTTTTTGGTTAGTTAAAGATTACCTTCTTTGCGTATTTTTGGTGAATTTCTGTCCCTCGTCTAATGGAAAGAAAGCGGTTTTCTTTCTCTGCTCTGACTAATTATCCTCTTTGTTTTCTGGGTGGGTGAAGTGCACCCCCATAGTTTCTTACTATGCAGCTAGTTGGAGTTCATACAGGTTAGTTCTGCAAAGAAAGATTTCCATAGCACTTAGTGCACAGTGGTAAAGTCAGGAAAAGATTCAGTGATCTCATCTGGAGAACAAATATATCATTAAATTTCACCTTTTGTTTTCTGGAGGTAGGCAAGGTGGCACATGCTTGTAGTCCCTGCTACTAGAGAAGCTGAGGCAAGAGGGTCTCTTGAGGAAAAGAGCTTGGGGGCCAGCCTGGACAACATAGTGAGATCCTGTTTCTGGGGGAAAATGTGCTTTCTCATATTGTGTTTGGTAGAATGATTGCATTGTGGTAATTGATTAGTTAATTTCAGGATGGATCATAGTGACATGAGGTTATTTATGATTCCACTTTTTTTGGTTGACACCGTTCAGTCCTGAAGGCAAGCATCAGTCCTATTCTTATTCCTATATACACTGCCTTTCCCCCTAATATTTCCTTTTTGCACCTCTAGTGGGCCTTAGCTCTGGGCTGTCTGCAGACCTCATTTTCTCTTGCTTTGAAAACCTGAACATAGTGTCCAAAACTCTGGTCATGCTGTCCACTTTTAGAGGATAGCCTGGAATTCACAGCAACAGGAATGACTGTTTTGGAATGCTGGCTAAAGAGCAAGGAACAGGGTCCTCCCCACACATTTAGAAAAATAAAGGTACAGAGGACATAGCGTACTACTTATTAAAGGCTGTGAGAAACACCACACCTCAGTAAATATCCCTCAGGAACTGAGGAAACATGCTGGTCAACAGTGGGCCCCGACTCGCCCAAGTCTGGTTTCAGTGAGAGGACAAAGGCACAGACAATGCCAGCTTTGGGGAGAACAAGCCCAGGCCAGGGACACTCGTTAAACAAGCTCAGAGTCCTGCTTCACAGACGTGGTGTGGTTTCATCATCTCAAGAGCTGTTTGGGTTTACTGAGGACTCTTCCTTAGCTAACCACGATGTCATGCTTTCTTCTGTCCCTGTCTTAACTACTTAGCCACTTTCTGGTTTTTGACCCTCAGAGTTCCTGCCTGGGCTCTTTGAAGCTATGTATGGTGAGTCTCAGACCAGCTATGCTTGGCACTGGTTCATTTTCCTATTTCCTTAGTTTGTAGAGGCTAAGATCGTCTCCCTCCATGGGAGGGAACAGAGACAACCCAACCTGGCTTATAGTGAGCTAGCATATTGAGACTGTCATATGCAGGCAGAGCAGAACAACTATTTATGGCTGCGTGAAGCATAGGGTAAGAGACTTACGCACCCTGTGGAGTACTGGAGGCAACAGCAGAATACAGGCCAACCTTAGGAGTGACAGTCTGACCTGGAGATGCCTATTTGGAAGTGCTTTACCACACTGCATAATAGCAAACAAGAAAAAACAAAAACATCAACTTAAAAAAGAATAAAAATTTGCCACACCAGGCTGGAAACATATACTGCTTTGTACTTCCAGAATACAGTCATGTAGCAATGTGTCTTGTGTACATAGGTAACTTTGAGCATATTTACACAACTAAATCTGAAGGTGAAAGTTCAGCTAGAATTGTTTGGGTACAAACTAATATAACCCTTAGTGTGTTTAGAACAGGTTACAAGTAGCTGAGAAAGAAATCTGATCATCCAAGTTTGAGGTATTTTTTCAGTGTAAAGATATTTCCCAAAGAAGGATCTTTAATACTCAGATATACTCCCTTGTATGTTCTCAGTAGTCTGTTGATGAACAGAAGTTTCAAATTTTAATGTAAGCCAAATTACCAGTTCGCTCTTTTAATGGTAGTGCTTTATGACTCCACTTTAAGAAATCTTAGCCTGCCTAAAGACCATGAAGACATTTTTTTTCTAGAAGTTTCACTGTTTTATTTTTCACATTGATCCATATAATATGCTTAGAATTGAGTTTTGGATGTGGAGTGAGGTGGGAGTGGAGGTCCATTTTCTTTTCCAGCTTACATAGTCACAAGACTCAGTACCATTCACTAAGAGGTCGTGGTGTTGCCCCTGCTTGTAGATGTCCTTTTATCAAAACTCTAGGGCATGTGTGTGTGTGAGTTTATTTCTGGACTCTGTAATCTGTCCCATTCGTCTGTGTGTGTATTAGTTATGTTTATTCTTTTTTACTGCTGCCTTACACTAGGTTTTAATATCTGTAAAGTAAGTCCTTCAACTCTCTCTTCTTCAAGAATGTTCTAGCCACTCTTGGCCCTTTGCACTTCCACATAATCTAGAGTATCACTGTGCATATTCTCTGTGGTTTGATTTCTGTTATCCATTTGCTTTCCTTTTTTTCCACATGAATTATTCAGTGGATTACCACTGCTGTGATGGTGAAGTCTAAGTTTCTAATCGTAGCACAAACATTGTTTTTCTTTCCCATGTTTTTTCAAGAGGCAATCACATATCCATGTGTTCTTACTCAGTTGTTCATGGACTATCAAATCTCTTGACCATTTTAAAAGAGGAATTATGCTGCATTTCCTACCTTTTCTCACTAGAAGAATTGTTTTTCTTCTGTAAGGACAGAAGTTATCTCTTTTTCTTGCTTAATAACTCTCATGTCTTGATCTGCAGTCTAGCACCATCAGGAAAGTCTATCGTCTTTGCCATAGTAATACTAAACTACATTAAACTGCAAACTAAACTAAACTGAACAAAATTAAACTAAACTAAACTAAGCTTAACTGAATTAACTAATTATACTAGGCTAAAATTTGGAATAGTTTTTCCAAAGATCATTCTTTGGGAAATTGGTTTACATTAACCACCAACAACAACCACAACCAGAACAACCACCACAACCACAACCACCACCACAACAACAAACCTCTCAAACTTTATTCCAAGTTTTTTTTCTCAGTTATTTGCAATATGTTTCAAAACACTGAAATTATTTTAATATGTACGCAAACAATTTTATCTTGTAGCTGAACTTTCATCTTCAGAATTACCTGCGTAAACATGGGCAAAATCACCTACGTGCACAAGACATGCTTGTACACGACTACAGTCTTTGGCATAGTTATACCATGTTTATAGCATAACTGTACACTTTATTTTGGCTACTCTGCCTTCTCTGTCTGGAATACCCATTCCAGCTCTCTGGAAACCAGCCAGCTCACACTCATTGTGCCAGATTCACTTTAGTTCTCCTTTTAGAACCTTATCCTTGATCCCCTGTGATTAAGATGGCTTTGCAGCCTATCTCTGCTTGGAACCTGCCTTCCCAACTTGACGCTATCTTTTTACACATCTGCTTTACCTGGTGTGTCTTTTTCACATTCGTGCACTGTTACCTTATACAATTTCTATCTCATGTTAAGTATTCATGTCATTCAACATTAATAGCCATCTGAAATCTAGATAATTCTTGTGCCACGAGAGCTGCTGAAAAGCCTAAGGTCTTCTTTGGATGTTTGTTGCAGCAAGTTTCATGCTTGATGTTATTTTTTTTTTCATTTCAGCAATGGAACACTAACCCCCAATTGTCAGTAGTATGTTAAGGGTCTCTGGCTTTCTGAAGAAGTTGGTGCTATAAGTCCAAATGGAGACTTCTTACTTGGAGACAGTTAGAAAAGTCATCTTTTTCAGCCTGCAGCACTTTTGGTTGGGCTTCCTTCTTAGATCTACATGGGCTCATCTGAATTCAGAGACTCTTCTAACAAACCCAAGTTGAAGCCCTTCTCTTAGAACTGTGCTGCCTTAAACTACTTATTTTTAAATAAGAGACACAATTCAAACATCTCATTTTAATGGGAATGAAATGAATGACTCAGCTTTCTACTTTTAATGACATCCAAACAATGCTCAACATATTTCAATGCAGTTCTGAGTGTTCCTTTACTCAGATTATTTATATTTACTGCCATTAATCTCAGTGGACTGGATTGAAATCCTACATGGGGAGGAACAAATTATTTTCAATCACCTTGACTGACACCAACAGCCTTCCTTTCTCTGTGATTACATGTCTTGACTTTGTGTATACACTGGGAAGAAAATCAAGTAGGAATATATTGTACTGCCAGCAAGAAGCAGTTGTTTCCTGTAGTCAAACTGGATTGTCCCAAAGAAGTGTTTCATTGAGGTGTTTGCTTCAAAATGGCCCTGTTCTGCTGAAGTGAGAAGAGACTTCCAGTTAAAACATTTAATTAGTTCCCAGGTTAGATGGCCAGGACGATCAGTCAGTCTGGGTTTTGGAACCTGATTTCGTACATTCCTTGGAGAGGTAAGAGAGTTTTGCTCAGCGGATGTGGCCAGCTGTGAATAGTTCTATGCAGTTCACATCAGAGAACACATTTTTCTCTAGTTGTTGAAGGGCAGCTAGAAAAGGATTGGGGGAAAGTGGATAATTCTGAGATAATGCTTTGCTATCTTCTCCTGAGCCAGTAATGAAGGTTTCTGTGGTCTTGGGATCCCAGAGGGCAGGAAGGCTACATAGAACTGAAATGAGCAGGGTCCATTTGTTCTCACTTTTCATCAGGATAGTCATGACTTTTGACATGCTGATTACTAAGTAAATATTTTGGAACTAACATCACACAAATACATTTCTATGGTGGGAGAGAGGAAGAGAGAGAGGAAGAATATGATGGTTAGATTGTAAATGCATTGCACTCTTCAGTGAAGTTTGACTTCATGCTTTTTTTCAATGGTGTGAGTTGAGTGTGTTTTATTCATCTGCACATGCTAGGAGTCACTTATCCAAATTCTATGGCAGTTATGAATTAACTTAATAGGCTTATAAATACTTTGCTAAGAGGGTGCCTCTTGCCTTTTCAAGTTCCTTCCAGTCAAGGAGTACTGGGTAAGTTGGTTCTAACTCCCTGCTTTCTCTGTACAGAATTTCAAATGTATCAGCCTCCTCCTTAAGACAAGTACATTGTTAGGGAGGCGATGACTCTCAGACCCCTGCACTGTCCATGATATTTCATTCCTGTGCTTTTGACTAAGTCATCACCCAGAATGCTGTTGCCTGTGCCTTCCTCTCCATAACAACTCAGCTACTGAACCTGAATTTTTTGAACTGGGCCAAAAGTGTTTGCCCTGAGTTCCCTTTTGCTGTCATCACATATCGTAACAGTGGCTCTCAATCAGCATGATATTCTGAACCAATGTCTATTGTCTCCAGTCAATCTTTGTTACTACACAAGGCACATCTTGAGATAAAGGACTCATATTATTCATCTTTGTGGCCCAAGAGTCCAGCCAGAATCCTTCAGAGAATATAGAGGGTGCTCAGGAAACATATGCTAGCAGAACTGATGGGAAACATAATCATGTACGAAAAACAAGGAGAACTGGGCCCCAACCAGAGGGCAATACAACTGCTTTGAATCCCCCAAGAGGCTGAAGCCAAGTGCTGACTGACACAGATGCATTGCCATAGCGTCTCCAACACATTGTTTACTTGAGTTCTTTGCATCAGGTCACTGGCTGCTGAAAGGAAAAGGGTAAGTGATTTGCCAGGGATTCCTTGCTAGTAGATGCAGCAGCCTATGAGTGCTAGGGAGAGGAACTGATATGATCTGATAAAATATACCCGTGTGAATGGTGTTCAATAAGAATAACTTGCAGGAGAAGGTTTTGTTAAAGGGAAAGACTGACGGGAAGGTATCAAAACAAAAACTAACAACTTTTTGGATATTATTGCATTAATCCATCATCAAAATTCTGTATTTTATTTTTGGATTTATTTGTTTTGGTGCCTACTTGTGAGTTACAATTAAATAAGGAAAGACAAGAAATACACAAATGAGTTATGGGGCAAATTAAACCATAATTGCTTTGATATATATGACACATTTGTTCAGAGTTTATTTGCATAAAGTGAGCTTTGTGAATTTGGTAATTGGCAACTTGAGTTGGATGTCACAGATAGCGTTCTTGAGCTTTGTGAGATATTTTAGTCTGTTCAGAAATGAATAAGAATAAAATGAGAAGGCTTTATCAGGGAAACTTCATACTTCTCAAAGCATATTTTTTTCCTAAGTAGCCTGGAAATTGGTTTCTTTGTTCTTAATCCACCTGAAAAACAGAAAGAATTTTGTTTCTTTGGATTCTAAAGTGTAATGTACTACTTATTGTCAGATGCCCAAAGGGGCACTGTGTGGGGGCTACTGAGCTGGAGCTTGATCTCACGCTCGGGCTGAAGCAAAGCCAGCCTGAGAACACAGAGCACCAGAGGAGAGCCCGGCAAACAAGCAGCCAGGCAGTCCTTTCTCCCATCTGGAGGGGGTTTCACCCATTATCAGCCTCTTGCTGGTAGCATAAACAAGTGCCCTGCATTTGTTGGGCAGGCCTTTCTCTCCCATTAGGAGAGGGAGCTCTCCCTGACCTCAGCTTTCTGCATTCTTGCTCTTGTTTCATTTCTTCATTTTCCACTATCCTTTCCCTGCGAATTTCAAGAGCTGCACTGGGTGTGGCAGCACTGGAATTTAAGTCCCCACAGAAAATGCATGTGCTGGGGGAGGAGAACTGTTGAATTCAAAGCCAAATAATCTAAAACAAAACACAAGTACTTCTGAAGGATAAGTTCTGTGGGAAAATGAAAAATCTAATGAAGATGAACTTCTAAGGACAGCCCTGCATGCAGATGGATGCACATGGAGATGATCAAATAAATGATCTCATCAGATTTTTATTATCTTAATTTTTGAGGTTATTATAATAGGTTGTCATTATTTTGAAGGGAAAATTTTAACTTTTGTCTTCTTTATGATGAAAACTCAATTATTCTTATGCTGGAAATATCTTTGCAGAAGCCTGTAAACATCAGTTACTTAAGATGCTTAGAAAGAGTGACTACTTTTAATCAATCAAGTGTTGACTAAACTTTCAGTTCTTACAATTAGAAAACAAAATCCCAGGTTTTGCCCTGTGCTTCAGAGAACTTTCACTCATAGATGATTTTTCATATGGATGAGTTTGGAAACAAGATAAACAGAACATAAATTGTCCTTTCAGTGAATTTGCATTATTATCTCAACTTCATAATAGATTCATAACCACACTTAGGTGTGTGTTTAAATATACAGAAATGAAATAGTGATTGTATGTTACCCACTTTATTTGTCGGATTGGTTGAGTTTCTGAAACTCTAAGAAATGCAACTTATATGATATAAATACATTAAAAATCAATAGATTACATCCACTCATTTTGGTAATTGTTGTAGAGTTCACATTTTATAGCTTCCTTCAAGAAGGTACAACTTTGAAATCGGCCTCCTCTGTCTCTGCCCAACTTCCCACTCCACATGTGGTCCTGTAGCCATGGAGAGAAAGCTGTCTTCTGCTATCTCCTGCATAGCTTCCTTTTCCCTCTTATTAGCAACATTAGTATTACAATTATTTTGCATATAAGAGAGCAAAAGCTTTCTTAAATGAAAGTGAAAGTTTGAGTACAGCCTCTTAATTCCCTAAGAGGATGGAAACTGGTTTATGTATCTTTGTTCTCTGCAGGGAAATGGTGACACTGTGGTGCTTGAAATCACGCTTCACAGGATAGAGTGGTACCAACAGGATGGGAGAACTAGGCATATCCTTCCAACTTTGTATGCTTGGGACTTCTGTTTTGGTTTTTCAACAGTACTTCTTGGGCATTCTGTTTTAATTTTGTCCATTTTTATTCATTTTGTTAAAACTGAAACTGTTTGCAGGCAGTCATACTGACTATTCTTCCTGAGTTTTATTGGCTGAAGGAATGTCACTGAAACATTCAGCCTGGGTTCCTCTCTATAATCTAAAATGTTACTGAGAACACAAGGGACCTTTGGTCTAAGTGGGTGAGTTCTACTGATATTAGGCCTAAAATTAAAATATTTTAAATGTAGACATTCCTTGTTTAATGACCAGGTCACATTCCTGCTACTAGGTTGTTAAATGAATTGGTAGCTAAATTAGGAATCGCATATAGCATGCACATTTCAAGATTCAGCACAAAGAAATTGTGAAAGGAAGCTCGAACTTGAAGACTGCTTTTACTTGTACAGCTCTTAGGTCTGGTACTCTAATACGTAATGCTATAATACTGTCCTGTGTGTTATAATCAGCAAAAATTACTCTATTATATAAATAAATAAATAATAAATAATATATGCTATAGAAAGACTCTGATGCTCTATCAACAAGATGTACAAAACTGTACAGAAAAAAGATGGGCTGTCGTTGGAGCAGCAGCTTCTAAGCCCTTACACTGTGCACCAGCTCGAGGTCTAATTAGTTGTTAAACACCGATTGGTCATTCAGTGAGGACTGTCTGTATGTATTGATTACTCATTTTAAATAACATAGAATCATTAAATACAATTAACAAACCTTCATGAAATATGTCATCCAAATCATAAAATTAATACAAAAACAACACTGTTCTACATTTTTTACAAGTCTTCTTGGTATCTAGCCAAATAGGATGATTTTGATTTCTTCTGAATTTTTCTACTGTTGTCTCTATAGCCATCTCTTCATCCTTTCCCCATTTTACCTCAGTTCTAAATTAGCAGGGGGTTTTCAGTTTGTTTTGGTATCTGTTTGATGGAAGCCTAGAAATTCTAAGATGGTTTAGAGTATGTCACATTTCAGGTTCTAGGTATTAAGCTATTACTGGTTTATTTCCAGGGCATTTTTCTTTTCTTTTGTATTTGGTACAGGGTCTCACTAAGCAGCTCAGACTTGTAGTCATCCTCCTGTTTTCAGCCTTCCCAGTGCTGGGATTACAGGCATGTGCCACCATACCCAGACTCAGTGGCTGGCTTAGCATGCTTGGGGGTGGGCCCAGTGCAGCATGTAGTGCCATGGATTGAACCCCAATCCTGCGCTTGTCTAAGCAGGTGCTTAGTCCACTGAGCTATCTTGACAACCCTTCAGAGTTCTTTTCTTAAAGGTCTTTCATAACGTTTGTTAAAGATCAAGTAATGCTTAGTGGGTTCTCAATATCATTTTCTGATAAATATGTACATGTATGTCAATCTTTGTATTCTTGTAATGCTTCTGAATATCTCTTAAGTTTGCTTTCTTCCATGTTTGATTCTAAGCTCTGCCACCTTTTCTGTAATTGTACCTCCTTCGACAGTCTTACCTGTCCACACACTTCATTATAGTCCATATGCTGAGGGTCCCCAATCCATCAGCATTGCAGGTCAGTCCCGTCTCTGGACTACAAACTGCACTTCTCCAATTATCTAACTATTTTTAGATCACATAGATATCTTTTCAATTTTTTAAAATCATTAACGTTATTGAAAATCAATAATTATAGATCATATTAAAAATTGTAGACAAATACTAAAATGTGAAAGATATAAGATATAAAAGAGTGATTTTTAGAGAAACATTTCTGAAATGAATACATCGCATGAGATTAATAGATTGCACCTTACAAACAAATTATTTACAAACTTAAATGAATATAACAATAAAAACTACCCAAAATAAAAACAAAGAAGAATGAAACCATATAATAGTTCACTCTGTGTTAAAATCAAGAAACTTATATTCATATATTTAGAATTCTCAAAGTAGAAGGGGGGAGGCAATAAATATTTAAAGATTTAAAATTTCTTAGTTTAGTTGAACTTATAACACCACATTTCCAAGAAAAATGAACCTTCTGCACAAGAAATTTGAATAAAATCATACCAAGATACACAAAAATGAAACTGAACAAAACATTGTAAAGAAAAAAAATCATTAAAGCATATACATAAACAATATTAGCTATGGAAGAATAAAATTAAATAGCAACTTATTCCACATTAGAAAGAAAAAAAAAGGCCAAGTGTGTAAGAAACGATTAACTAAAGGACTGAAAGAAAGAAAAAATAATAATCTGTTCTCTTTGAATTTTACACTTAGCAGCCATACCTTTGAAAATGAAAAGTAAAATATTTTCCACTTGAAATATTCTAATACCTCCAGATGTAGCATATAGGAAATAACAAAGAGCACAATTCAAAAGCAAGAAAAGTTGCAGCATGCTCCCGGATGAAGGATAAAGAGCTTTCAAAATGATAGCCATGCAGGACTATGTAAAATATATTAGATGAACCCTTACTTAAAAGGTCATTAAAGATTTCTATGAAACAGTACCAGTCTTATCTTGGGTTATACACATATTTTATCGTGTGTGTGTGTGTGTGTGTGTGTGTATGTCTAAAAGACAGGAAAGAAGTAATATAAAGTCAATGGAAAATGGAAATATACTTTTTAAAGTTTCTAATACTAGAAGAAAATATAGGTACAAGGAGAAAAACTGATCTCAGGTGGGTGACCTACAAACGATGTAGGGAACCTCCAAATGACATAGGGAAAGATGGTCTCCTGAGCTGACCTGGACGAGTTTGTGTTCTCTAAAACCAAAGAATGAATTTTAGGAACAAATGGAGGTTATGAGCAGGCTATATTTATTGGGAGGAAAGAAAAGCTCCTGTCCGAGAGAGGTTGCAGGAGGGGGGCCAAGTGGGTAGTTCCCCAGGAAGCTGTCTTTTCCGGGGACTTTTATGCGGGGCTAAGGTGGAGAGAATGGGAACTCGCTTAGGTGGATGCGGGTAGGACAAAACTATGGTCAACCAATAGAGTTAGAAGCACCATTGCTTAAGTAAAATTGATTAGGCCCAGGACAAATTGGGGTAGCAGGTCATGTACGCAGCAAGTGGGCATGAATGTAAAATAGGATCTTATCTGGTGTCCTTCAGACAATGATTCTTCCTGACTAATGAGCAATCCTGGATGCCAGTCTTCAGGGAGGTAAGCATCTGTTTGATCTTCAGGTCTGGCTCACGGCAGGAACATCTGTCCCTCCCTTGGTTGTAGGGTGTTTGGTTTTTATTATCTTCTTTGAGGGCCAGGCCCTGTCTGACTGCCTATAATATTTCTATCTAACTTGCTGCCTGCAACAATATCATACTATGTTTTTTAAATACATTGTAAGTAAAGATATAGTATAAATTTTAATACATAAATTAAGATTGAGCAATATTCAGAAAATTAAATACTAATTAATTAAAAAGTAAATGTTTCAAAACTGAACTAAGAAAAAGTTTTCACTACAGTAAAGAATTACTAAGAATAAAGCATGAGATAAATACTGCAATGGCAAATAAATGACCAGCAGTTCTAACAGTTTGGGGATAGGATATCGCACAACATTCTAGTGTGTTGTGGACATGTACAATGTCCATGGTATTTACTGGTGTCCAGGTGTCACTTGTGAGCTACTGTTATTTCCTTGATATCCACCCTGTAGAACCAGATGGTATCATGACCCATAGGATGCAGGAGAAGTCCATTTTGTAAAGTATGTTTATGGAAATATTTTGCTGCTGTATACAAAAGAATAATTGAAAGACTGCTTTTGTTATTCTTCTGTGTTTAATTGTTTGCCCTATTTGGTAGGTTCTTTCCATTCTCATTCATGGAGTTGTGGTCATTTTGATCCCTCACTAGAACATCATTTAGTAGTCTGTGTAGGCTTGGCTTTGTCATCATGAAATTCTTATGTTATTATTTATCATGGAAGTATTTTACTTCTCCATTATACTCGAAAGAGAGTTTTGCAAGGTATATCAGTCTGGGTTGGAATTTGTTTTCTTGCAAGACTTGAAGTACTTTGCTCCATGCTCTTCTTGACTTTATGTTTTGTGAAGAGAAATCTGCCATTATTCTGATGGGTTTTCATTTAAGTGTGATCTGTTTTTTTTGGTGGCTTTTAGTATACTGTTCCTGTGATGAATCTCTGGGATCTTGATTATTATATGTCTGGGTATGTTTTTAATTGGGTTCTTATTTGGAGTTCTGTACGCTTCAGTTATGTGAATGTCAGATTATTTCCCCATGTTTGGGAAGTTTTCTGCTACTACTTCCCCCATATTTTTATAACATTTTTTTTGACTCCTTTCTTCTCATTGATGCCTATTAGTTTCACATTGTTCATCTTTGCATTGTCTTACAGGTATTGAATTATCTTTTCTTGCACCCCAGTTGTTTTTAAGAGATCTTTTCTTACTTTTTCACTAGCTGCAATAATGTCTTTAAGGTCTGAAAGTCTATTTTCACTTTCATTCAAATGGTTTTTCAAGCTTGTGATTGAGGTTTCAATTTCCTATATATCACTGAATCTGCTTTATGCATTCTATATCTTTCCTATATTGCTTATTCAAGGATTCCATCATTTTTATATTCTGCTCTATATTTTTATCAGTGTCTTCTTTCGAAGCACGTAGTACTTCTTTCATTATATTTATCACTTCTTTTTTTACCTAAGAAATTATTTCTAATTTGATTTCTTCTATACCTTTCTGCAGTTGTTTCTTTACTTCGAACGCTATTTTTTTTTTTATTTTTTTTTTTTTTTTTTTTTTTTTTTTTTTTTGTCTTTTTGAGGCAGGGTCTCACTATGCAGTTCAGGCTGGCCTTAAGCTCACTTTGTAGCTCAGGCTGGTCTCGAACTCACAACAATCCTCCTGCCTCAGCCTCCCGAGTGCTGGGATTACAAGCATGCGCCACCATGCCCGGCTCTCGAACGCTATTATTTCAGAGATTTCAGGTGTGTGATTTCCAATTTCCTCTATGCTAGTGCCTTCTGCATTTGTTCTGGGTGGACTCGGGCCTGAGACTGCATTTTGTTCCTTCTCTTTGTCATTTTGTATACCACTGTCTTCTGACCTTTGGTGTAGAGCTTAGTTATTGCCTTAGCACCAGGTTCGGATCTACCAAGTTCAGTCTAGTCTAGGGGTGTGTGGCTGGGGTCTGGCTGCGGTGCTCCACTTCTTCCTGCTGCAGCCCTCAGAGGTGAGCCCTCTATGCCGCTGTGGCAAGATGTCCTGCTCCTGAATCAGCTGGGCAGGTCTTTCCTCTAGCCTCTTTGTAGGGAATTCTGCTGAAGGGTTCCATGCCCGGCCTGGGCTGTGGGTCAGTGAGGATCTGGTGGGCCCCACATGGTCTCACTCATGTGCCGGGACTGGGCTCTGGGTTGAATGAGGATCTGGCGGGCCCCGGGCTGTTTCATTCACCCTCTAGGCTGGCTCTGGGTAGAATGAGGATCTCATGGGTCTGGGGGCAGCCTCATCCACATGCTGTGCCTGGGCTCTGGGTTGAATCAAGATCCTGCGGGCCTGGGCAGTGTCACTCACCCACTGGGCCTGGGCTCTGGGTTGAATGAGGATCTGGTGGGCCTTGAGTGGTCTTACCCACATGCCAGACCTGGCCTGTGAGTCGAATCAGGATCTGGTGGGCCCCAGGTGGTCTTACCAGTAGGAACTGGGCTCTGGGTAGAATCCACACAGGTATCTTAATCCTGACTTTGAGAAACTGATTCTCTTCATAATAAAATGGATCAATAATCCATCAGTAGTCTAAGCCAAAATGTGTCACCTTTGACTATTTCTCTTCAGACAAGCAAGAAATAGACTCATTAATTTTTCTTTGCAGGTATCTGCTGGTCTTTTTTGCTCCCTACAGCATCACTGCCTTCTCCCAGCTCTGGCCACTATTCTCTTCTACTTAATGCTCTGGAGGAGTCTCACTGACCCTCATCTTCTCCTTCAACTCCATCTCTCTTTACCCTCAAATCAGGGTGATCTTTATAAATAAAAATTTATAATGAAAGGGAAGTATCAAAATATGATTGGCACTATTAATCATGAATAATCAATAGTTTATTAAAGTTTTTAAGATTCATCAGGTCCTTTATTGGCCCAAAGGATGCCTTAGACAACTTCCACTGAAGAGGGTTATTCACAACAGCTTATAAAATCAATAGAGGGAAATGGTGATGAAAATGAAGTACAAGAGATGATTTGTAGGTCCTTATGCAATTATAACATCGAGAAATCTATGAAGTAAGTAATGGGGTTAGGATAAAGGACCAACCCTAGGATGGATTACTAGAAAAAGTTGTGTCCAATCACAGGCAGCACTCATGGAAATGTCAATATTCCAGGACTCCTGCCCCCCACCGCCAGCAGTAAAGCAGTAGTATGTAGACAGTCAGCGTATGAAGAGATAGGGACAGTGCAAGTTCAATAAATACATTTTGAAACTTTTGAAAGCCTAAGCACAAAGACAATTTGGTGTTTTAATGGATGTCAGACCTGGTGCTAAGAACTTACCACACATCGCCTTATCAAATGCTTACAGTTTTAAAGATGATCTCTCCAGCCATAATTTCACTAACCATGCAGAAGTGCTGTATTCACTTCAGGCATGATGGCAACAGTAAGAGAAATGGGGAGCAGTGAAGGTGATTGAAAACATCCTACAGAGAGTTGCTGCATTGCAAAGCCAGTAGCAAGGGAAAGAATAATCAGAAATTCATGCCAAAATAGGCAAGCAGCAGTTCTCAATCCCCAAGCTTCAGGATCTCCTTTTAGGAGTATGCAACATCAGAATTATTTTGTCACATTAGTAACAACATCACATTATATTTTCATGCTTACAGTGCAGAACAACAGTGGGCAAAGGCATGTTTTGCTTTAGTGCAGCTCAGGGAGTGGGGCTTCCCACTGTACCAGCCCTTAGTCATTGGATCCTCATTGCAAGGCACTTACAGTTCTGACAAAGTCCAGTTATGCTCACAAATGCTTTTGATGAAGAAATAAAAAGGAGTAATACTGTTACATCCTGACCTTTGCATATAGGTCCTTTTAAAGTTCTTTGTGATAACATGGGAAGTATCATGAAGCAATTGTGCTAAAATATTGTAGCTATCTTTAGGAAAACCACTCTGAGACCATTGTTGATACCAAAGGAGCTGCTTTTCCGTGGCACACAATTTTCATTTAAAAAACAACTTGCAGGAACTACAGAATAATGTACAGGACTACAAGATAAACCCTGAGAAGACTTCAATGACCACATAGGAAATATAAAGTTCATGTGTTGGTATATAAGTTTTGATCTACCTAGGTCTGAACCATCCAGCAGAAAAGTATAAAAGTATAAAAATGAAGTATACATTGTGAGCCCATAATATTAAGCTGAGCTGTAAATGGATATGGTCGACAATTTCTTTGAATAACTCCCTATGGTTGTAGAATGCTGGACTGTGTTGGATTGTGGTGTCGAGTTCAAGCACCTAAGGTAGTTGAATGTCAATGGAGTGCCCACTTTTGACAGGTGTAGACAAAGGAAGGGTTGTAGAAAGAAAAAATCATGAT
>PVKA01006188.1:52500-85207 GCA_004027165.1 Ctenomys sociabilis | reverse complement strand
CCCTCCCCTTTTGGCTATACAGTCACCAGTTTCCGTGTACCACACATGCCTACCACAATACCATGATGTGCTGTTTCACTACAGGCCCAGAGCAACAAGACCCAAAGTTGATTATCAGGTGTTTGTAAGGAGAAGGCTGACACTTCCAGCTGGAGCTCTTAAGTACCAGGAACCCACTTCTCATTTGGCCAAATGCAGGCCAAATCTGTCTGCTGAGTGCCACTGTTTGCAGCTGGCTCCCCTCGGGCATGCTGAGTGGCCAGGCCAGGAAGATCTTCCTTGGCATGAGGGTCGCCGTGCTGTGTGCTCAGTGTGTGGTGGGGCAGCACAGGCAGGTGGGTGAGGTTGGGGAAGGCTGGGTTTCTGTCCCACTGCTCTTGTCTTCTGTGGGTGAAGAGCCAGAAGCTTGGCCTGTGTGGGTGGCTTGTGTGTACTGCTGGGCCTGGACAGCAGTGAAGAAAGAAACTTCCTCCTGGCTCTGGAGTTGGGAAGCCCAGGCCCCAGTGCCAGTGTCAGATAAGGGCTACTTGTTTGTGGCCATCAGAGCCAGCCCCTGCCTCCTTTCCACAGGACCACACTGCTCTGGGGGTAGAGCCCTGTGACTCATTGCCTGCAGCTCTCACTCTTGTGTTGGGATTAACTTGCCAGGGTATTGGGGACACCCTGGGGCCACACCACACTGTTTTACATACTTAGCCTGCAGGTAGGCACTTGGTCACTGAGGGCCTCAGTCTCTTTGGGGATGGATATGCAGAGGTCTTGAGATGCTGCTCACTTGGACAGCTTCATGCAGTAGGGCCTCTCTACAGAGGCAGCTGGGCTGAAGCTGGAGAGAGGAAGGTGGAATGGTTTTGGCCCGATATTCTCTAGTACCGTACCAGTCCTTGGGTACCAGGCCATAGCCAACCCAGGGGGTCCTGTGACCATTGAGAATCAGAGGTTTCAGTGCCCAGGTCAGAGTCAGGACCCCAGAGAGCCACCCAGCCAGGCATTTCAGGAACCTCTCATTGCCCTCGTGGAGCCTGCAGTAGATCTCTGACCTCCAGGGCTGCAAGCCTAATCCCCAGGTCCAGGCCCCAGTGGCTGCCCTCTCTGCTCACAGACCCCCATTGTTCCCTCACTGCCCTGTGGGCCCAGGGGCTGTTTCTAGGGCCAACCAGACTGCATGCAGCGCGGGAGGGGTGCCTGGCCACCGTCGCTGTCCAGCCCCTCAGTGGCCCAACAGATGGTCCACCTATCAGCTACACTGTCCTCCATTACTGTGGCCACGACACTGCGCTAGATGTGCCACTCCCAGTGGCTCAGGCTGAAGAACCAACAGTCCCCAGGCAGAGGCCACAGCAAGTAGCCGTGCCACAAGGTGTCCTGTCTCCTGTGCACAGGACTCCTGGCCCACAGGGAGGGCCTGGGGTGACAACTTTGCTCCCACTTTGCCCTCTGATGCACCTTCAGTGTTGTCCTCATATTGGTGATCAGAACTTGGGGCTTAGCAGAGCCACAGGTGCTCTGAGTGGGTTGGAAATTGTTGCTACTTTTGTGAATTTTTGTCTTTTATGACAAGGTCTCACCATGTAGTTAAGTCCGAACTCACTGTGTAGCCAAGACTAGCCTTGAACTTCAAGAATCCTCCTGCTTCAGCATCTGGAATGCTGGGATTATAGGCATGTGTGCCACCATGCCCAGCTTGCTTTGTGTTTTAAGTGGTTTTAATATGCAGCTGACGTATAACATACAGTGGCTTTCAAGTGGTGGATGGAAACTTAAGGCTGAGAGGCTGAAGAGTGAGTGCTGCAGAGCTGCCCTGTTAGGATAGCACAGTGAAACAGCCAGTGTCACCACTGCAGGGACTGCTCACAATTAGAAATGGGCAGGGGGCCCTGCAGTGCCCCTGCCTGTCCACCCACTCCCCATAGCCCAGGCCAGGTGGGCTAAGGCTACCGGCCTCTCCTGGCCCCACAGTGGTCTTGCCTGGGGTCCCAGAGGTCTTGGTTCATGGCTACCTAGTAGTGGTTAGGGGCTTCTCAGTGGGTATTGCTATGTTTATGGGAAATGTACTTATGGTTCCATAGCAATAATCAGCTAAACATGGGACATGTAGAATTGGGGGCACAAGGGCAAAGCTCGTCTAGGTCACCTCCCCTAATGACCTCCCCCACCTAGCATAGGCATTACGTGCCTTTTGGTGAGAGTTCTGTTCTCTCTTAGTCACATCCGAGCACCTAGCCTCTTGTGGACTCAAGGGTCTTGGGCCCAGCCCAATCTTCATTGTTGACAGGGAGCTGGGATGTAACCTGGGTGCACCAGCCCTTGCTGGGGTGTCGCAGGTCCCCTTTGTGGGCACTGAAGGGAAAGTGCGCAGCTTGCAGACAGCCCTGACCTTTCTGTGGGACCTACAGGTACGACCTGGATGCATGTGACATTCAGGAGAAGTACCCGGATCTGTTCCAAGTGAACCTAGAGGTGGAAGTGGAGCCTAGGGACAGGCCGTGCCGGGAGGTCCCACCATGGGAGAACACTAGCATGAGAGGACTGAACCCCAAGATCCTGTTTTCCAGCCGAGAGGAGCAACAGGACATCCTGTCTAAGTTCGGTAAGGTCACAAAGGTGCAGCACCTCATACACTGTGCCCACTTGTAGGTAGTCTAGCTCTGGCCCCTGGTATGGTGTGGAGGAGACTGGGGTGCTACACTTGACCCAGCTGGCAGTGCTGCACCTGTCTTGAGTCCCTGCTGCTAGTGGCAGGGACTTCCTCCTCCACTTCATGGTGGAGGGAAAGGTCCATGGCACCATATAGCCATGTCCACACCATGCTGCCTACTATAGTCACTCTGGGGAGGACTTTGTTATGGGGCACAGTAGACCCAGTTGTCTGGAGTGAGGTAGATTTGCCCGTGGAGCTGCCACTGGGTCTTGGCAAGGTGAGCTGTGACCCACCCATAGCAGAGACTCAGTTTGTGTCACATGCTGATATGGGTCTCACATCTGAAAGAAGAAGCTTTGCCTGGGGACCTGTGGGACATGGTGGCCCTTGCTCATCATGGCGGTCTCAGTTTAGAGCTGTTGCACAAAGTAGTACAGAGCTCTCAGGTGGGGAGGCCCCCGGAGTCCCAGTTTGTGCTGCTTCTGTCATCTTGTCTGGGGTGGCTAAGCATCCCCAGGAGAGGGATGTCTGAGTGTCTGAGCATGCGGCCTGCGCCATGTCTGGACCTTGCCATCCCTTTGCCTTGGCTATGAGTGTCAATGGCCTATCTCTAGCTGTCCCCAATTATAGGCCTTGTCCCAGATAATATGCTGCCACAGGTGGCTAACGCCAGCCCTCTCCTGGCAGGGAAGCCAGAACTGCCCAGGCAGCCGGGCTCCACTGCTCAGTATGACGCTGAGACGGAGTCTCCAGAGGCTGAGCCCACGGACTCGGACTCACCGCAGAGCAGCAGTACAGACGCAAACCACTTCCTCCACACGCTGGATTGGCAGGGTAGGCGCAGGGTGCAGCCTGCCCTCCACCACTGTGGGGGTTAGTCTGCCATGTTCTCACCCCTCCCACCTACTCAGGCCCAAGGCTCCACGCCCCAGTGGTTGACAGCTGGGTGTGGATACCTGGATTTCCCTGTGCCAGCATGTTTTGAATGTCTCACACACTAAAAACTGTTGTGTATTTCAAAAAATTAGAATTTATCAAAACTACCCACCAAGGCCCTCCTGAGGGATTTGTGACTGGGTCCTTTACACAGGGCCTGCCTTGGGGCTGAGCATAGGGCAGCTGAGTGGGGTATTGCGTCCCACTGCCACGCTGTGCTGCCACCCCACTGTACTCCCCACCCTCCCTGCCTGCCTTGGCCTAGTTGCTCTCCAGACACATTAGAGTCGTCCCTGGCTCCACAACTCATGGGCACACACCCACACCCCACTGCTGCTAGCTGTCAGCCCAGGTTCAGCCGGCCACTCCCAAGGGGTGCTGGTTGTGTCTCCACTGGCTGAGACTTACAGAAGTGCACGTACAGCTCTGGACAGGACAGTGGAGTGCCCCCACCCCTACCCCCAGAGGGGTTGAAGCAAGACCTGGATTCTGCTGGAGGCTGTGGGGATGGGGCCCATTTTTCAAGGCATGTACCTTCCCATATCAGCCTCTGGGTGGGCATGGAGATCCCTGTTGTGGCTGCAGCTGAGGCAGCCGCCCAATGTGTCACCCTTCCTGTCCTTGTCTAACTACATTAGCCTGCAGCTCTGCTGACTTGCTGTCTTCTTTTTACAGAAGAGAAAGAAGCAGGGACTGAAGTGGAAGGGCTGTCTTCTAAAGAGAGCCAAGCTGCCCTCATCACAGACGGAGATGAAAGTGAAGCATCAGATGAAGAGGTGTCCTCAGTTCCTGGCAGAGACACCCAGCCTGGGGCCAGTGAGGACCTACCAGGCTCTGTGGCAGGGGTCCCACAACAAGATCTGATGCTTAATGCAGCCAGCCCCACCTCAGCATGGGAGACCAGACCACAGGAAGATGGTGTTGACCTCCTGGGTCTGCACTCAGAGGCTGCCCCAGGACCAGCTGCCTCTGCACAGCCCTGCATGGCCCCTTCAAGCAACACTGCCCTGCTCAGCTGCCTACTGGGACCACCCGAATCCATTCCACAAGGGCCGCCCAGCAGCCTGTTGGGTGGCGAGCCCCCCCTGCTCCTGGCAAGCCCAGCCCCTCTGAGTGCACAGAGTGCCCCACAGGAAGGCTCCCCTGCCACAGGTATGCCCCATTCCCCAGGTAAATGCAGCCCTGCATGCTCCTGCATGTATCTGCCCAGCTCATGCCCTTGGTGGCCAGCCTGTCCTTGCCAGATTGCTAGCATCTGTGGGATGGCCATCTCAAGCTTTTAGATGTCAGAGGATAGTTGTCTCAACCCCTTGCATGGACAGGAAAGGCCCAGGAGAAGTGGCCGTGGATCTGGAAATGGGGTGGTAGCACTGGTTGTGCTTACAGAGCCCAGGGGCCAGCGTCAGTGTCCAGCCCTGTCTGCTATCTTCACAGCTGACCCATTCGACCCACTCTTGGCTCCCAGTGCTGACTCGCAGCCTGGTTCCCAGCCTGACCTCTTTGGCGAGTTCCTGCATGCAGACCCAATAACAGCCCCAATGGCAGCCCCAGCAACCTTCCCCTATACCAATAGTGCACCACCACCGTCCTGTGCCACCTTCCTGCTGCGAGGTGAGTGTTTACAGTGGGCTGTGTGAGGGGAACCATGCTGTCCATGTGGTGGGGTTGGGACTTACAGCTTCTCACAGTGTCCTCCACCACCAGGGCACCCACTGGGTACTCACAGGGTCAGGACACTAATTGATGCTTAGGTTTTTCTTGGGCCTAGTACTGTGTCCCTGAAAGGCCAGCCTTCTTTGCCTGATGCAGTTATAGGATGAAGAGGTGAGGATGTGAGGCATGGGCTCAGGGTCTAGGAAGCTGAGGCTGGGAAGAGGCCAGGAGTCTGGTGTGTTGGGTGAAGAAAGCCAAGCTCTGGCTTGCAGTGACCTGGCTCCTGGAGGCAGCCCTGGCAAGGAAGAGCCCAGCTGTTTGTGCTGTAGTCCTGGCAGGAGTGCTTGAATCATGCTCCAGAGGAGTGTTGGGCTTGATGTGAGCAACTGCTCCTATCAGCTTGTGTCCTGTGGCCCATAGACAGTGGAGGATAGGCTGAGTTCTTCCTCTGGGGGCAGACTGAGAGGAACAATGTGTCCATTGTGCCTTGAGCCCCAGTGCACCCTGGAGCTGTGGGCAGATAGCCTGGAGTTCTGCATGGCTTCACCAGAGCCTCTGAGGCAATGTCAGGAGCATGCTGAGTGTTGCTGTTCTCTGAGGTACCCCATGGCATCTTGGCAGTCCAGCCAGTCAGTTCAGTGGCCACATGTTACAGTGGCCTCATTGCCCATCTGAAAGCACCAGCTGTTGGTGAAGGCCAAGCCCAACCTCAGTTCTGAGGTAAACCCCTAAACCTCATCTTGCTCAGCCTCCTGCTCACACAGGAAGAGGGGGGATGAGCAGTGGGGAGTGGGGCTTGCAGAGACCCCGCTCATGTGTCCTTGGTCACTTTTCCCAGGGGACCTGCCAGCAGAGCCCAGCAAGGTGACAGCCTCATCCAGCCACCCAGACCTGCTGGGGGGATGGGACACCTGGGCTGAGTCTACTGTTCCCGGACCAGCCTCGGAAGGTAGGATACCAGCCCAAGTCATGCCAAGTGACATGCTGCCCCCCCAGAGGAGCTGCCTACCAAGGTACACTTGGTGGCTGTGGGTGCTACAGCCTTCCCTCCTGCAGGGGATGTTTTGGAAACATCACACTCCGTCCTGTTGGTCTGAGGCTGCCCTGCACTACCATGTAGCTCTGAAAGGCCGGTCTGTCCCCTGGGACTGTGAGCCCTGTGTGGTGAGGGCTATGTGTACCTTGCACATGGCCCCCGCCCCTACCCCCATACCCTGGACCCGGCTGCTCTCTGGCCCCTGACATCTCCCTTCAGGAAATGTGAATCAGCTGAACCCAGGAGCAGCCACTGCCCTCCATTTCTCCTGCAATTCAATGATATCTTTAAAGATGCTTCACCAATTTCACAGGCTGTTAGTGTCTTTTTTTTTTTTTTAGGGGGAGTACTGGGAATCAAACTCAGGACCCTGCCCTTGCCAGGGTAGCACTTGTGCCACTGAGCTAATCTCCCCAGCCCACCATTGGTGCTTTTGATTAGCATTTCATTACAGATCAATTTGACTTTTATTTCTTTTTTTAAATTTTTTTTATTTTAGCTGTTTGTATTTCTTTTCACAATTATTTTTTGTTCATTTTTAGATGGAGAATTCTGATTTTTCTTACTGATTTCTGAATGCTCTACGTGTGAATAATCACTTTTTTTTTTGAGACAAGAGTCTCACTGTGTAGTTCACTTTGTATCCCAGGTTGGCCTTGAACTTACAGTGATCCTTCCGCCTCAGTCCCCTGGGTGCTGGGAATGTGCCCCCAAGAAATCATCTTTTAAAAAAAATGGAGCTTCATCGCCAGTCTTTTTAAATGTGTGTGTGTGTGTGTGTGTGTGTGTGTGTGTGTGTGTGTGTGTGTACGTACATATGTATGTATTTATTTATTTATATTTTTTGTGGAACCAAGGATTGAACTCAGGCCCTTGCGCTTGCCAGTCAAGTGTTTATTCTACTGAGCGGTCTCCGTGGCCCCTTAATTTTTATTTTGAGACAGGGTCTTGTTAAGTTGCCTGAGTTACTCAGGCAGGGCTTGATTTTTGTGATCCTTCTGCCTCAGCCTCCCAGAGTGCTGGGATTACAACAGTGTGCCACCACACCTGGGTGAATAGTCATCATTTTTAATGAGTACAAATATTTCATCAAAGAGCAGTGTGACTTAAGGTATTCTGACATTTACACTATTATAAGGCACATTGTGGGTTGGGGAGATAGCTCAGTGTTCTAAGCATCTGCCTTGCAAGCATAAGGACCTGAATTCGGTCCCTTGTACTGCATGCCATGCCGGCCCCAAACCCTAAACATGCCATGCCAGCCACTGAAATCATATGGTGGCACACATCTATGATCCCAGTGCTGGGGAGGTTGACACAGGAGGATCACTATGAGTCTGAATTGTGTAGCAAGACAGAGTTCAAATAAATGGGGGGGAGAGGTGCATCATGAAGAATGCTCGCTTTAGACCCTAGCAGGGATTACCACACTGCTGGAGTGACGTTGGCATTGAGCATCGGTGTGGCATGCTTATTTGGGTGGTGGTTCTGTGCCCCACTCCTCATGCTGATTCTTGAGGGTCCTGGAGTGTTTTTCTCCTGTCTGATACGCTCCTCCCTTCTGCAGGACCCCTCTTGCCTCCTGGAGCTCCGCCGGCCCCGCCTGTCCCCTACCCTAGCCAAACCAAGTCTCAGAGCCTAGACCCATTTGCTGACCTTGGTGACCTCCGGGACCTCAGCTCTAGCCTCCCAGGTAAGGTGAGAGCTGGCCCTGAGTGCCTGAAGGCTGCAGCTGTGGCTGCCAGGTATCCTTTGCTTTATTTGAAACAGGGTCTCACCAGGGATTACACAAGTAATCCTCAAACTCATGATGATCCTCCTGCTCAGCCCTTCAGGTGCTGGGATGACAGGTGTGCACCATTGTGCCTGACTGTTGGCCAGCATGTGGGGCCCCAGGAGGAGACCATGGATGCAGGTCTTGTCTGGCCAGGTGACTACAGCAGCTGGCAGCTGTGGTGTGATCTCCCTTAGCTGTGCTGGCCCCTGAGGCCCTGTCTTTGCCCTTACCCTCTCCCCGACCTGCAAGTCCTGAGCAGCAGTGTGGTTTCTGGCACTGGCCTCAACCTGTGCCTCCTCCTTGTCTCCCACCCACCCTCCGCTGCTGTTCTGTTGTTCCAACCCTGGAGTCTTTGTTCTTTATATACTTCGGTTTGTCAGAAACTGCTGCTTTCTGAGGCAACAAGTCCCTCTTTTGGGCCGTTGCTGCCTCTAGCTCCCTCTGCCCATGTGAGGGCTGCAGTCAGAGAAGAGCTCTGAGGATCAGACACCTATTCTGGAGGGGTCCCCGGATGCCCCTTGAGCCTGAGAGGCTAACACAGCAGACCAAGGATGGACTAGCAGCCCACACATGTCCCTTCCCTGTAGCTGCATGCCTTCCCCAGACCTGAAAGCCCAGTGCACACTGGAACTGGAGATTGGTAACAGCAGGGTAATAGGAGCTGGGTCATACTGGAGGTACATCCCTTGTGGATGATTAGGGCGTCCAGGGCCTCAGTGGACAAAGCTGGGCAAGAGACCAAATGACCAAACCTGAGCACAGCTCAGCCATGCTGAAGGAAATCACTAAGTGTCTTGCTAGCAACATGACTCTCACCTGGGAAATTTGTAAAGGAAATGCAAGACAGACTGAAACCAAGTAAAAGGAAAGGAGTAATTCTAAAAATCCAGAAAACTATTCTTTGGAAAGATAGAATTTAGACTGATGGAAGAGGAAAGAGACACCACTGCAGAGCCAAGCAAACCAGCAACACAGAGGGCCTGTCCTACCTCGGGAATAAGCAGGGTGGGTGTCTCATGGCCAGGAGCACAGTTGGCGTGACCCACACCACTCTGCACAGAAGATGGCATGAGACGGAGCCTCCTGGATCTTGAAGAGGCAACACTCAGTACCAGAGGTCTGGAGAAGCCAGCTCCCTGCACTCATTGGTGGGAATATAAAATGGCCCAGCCACTTTTGATCAGTTCCCTGCAAAACTAAACTGCAGTCACCACACTTCCTTGCCAGTTACCCAGAGAAGTAGCCAGAGTGCTGTCTGTGCCAGCTGCAGCAGGATGGGCGAGGTATCCTTCCACACAGGAAGTGTGTCACTGTCAAGAGCTGACCAATTGTCTTTGGGGACATAAAGATTCCCGTGTTGGTTCTGTTTTTAGAATGTTCTAGGTATGACAGAATTGTCAAGGGACAGGCTCACATCTGTCAGCTGTGGTACTGCAGGGGTCTGTACTGTGGGAGAACGTGCAGACCCCTGCACAGTGTGGCCCTGTATACTCAGACTCCCTGGGGAGATAGGGTACAGGGGCTCAGGGACTTTCAGCTTTTGAAATTCTAACTATTTTATAAAAGTTGAAGCCTCAGATATAATTTGAGGGATTCAACCACTCCATGTAATAGGAATGCTGGCCCCTAGCTGCTATGGACAGGTCAAGGGCATGTCCCTGTGTCTGCCCTCATGCGTGAGCACTTGGACCAGGCCAGCCCAGGTGATTGTCTTCTAGGTCCAGTGGCAGTTGCCCCGCCCACCAGCCACTGTGTGACAGCATCCTGAGTGTTGTGTGGTCTTCTCCCCAGGCCCGGCTGCTGGACCCCAACCTGGAGGCTTTGCTCCCAAAACAGCCCCTTCCCCCAAAGGCGGCAGCTCCTGGCAGACAAATCGGCCACCAGCTCAGGGTACCTCATGGCCTTCCCAGCCCAAGGTTCCCCCCAAAACTTGTGTACCACCAAGGCCAAACTACGTCACGAACTTCGGTGTGATTGGGGACCGAGAGGAGCGGGGCATCCGTGTGCCCAGCTTTGGTGAGTCCCATCTAGGAGGTGTGTGGGTCCTGCCTGGGGAGGTGGCAGGGCTCACTGTGGTGCCTGTGGTGAGAGTGTGCGGTCCTGCCTGCCTGCCAACGTCTTCCCTGGCCACCTGTGGTCCTCCCAGCGTCACCTTCTCTACCAAGTTTGGCAGATGGCATCTGGGGACACACACTTGTGTCCCTGTCCCTTTTCTGTGGTAGCCTCAGGACAGAGTCCTGCCCTGGATTAAGGGACCTAGTGCAAACCTGTTCTCTTCCAGCCCCAAAACCAAAGGTCTCAGAGAATGACTTTGAAGATCTGCTGCCCAACCAAGGCTTCTCCAAGTCTGACAAGAAGGGGCCAAAGACCATGGCGGAGATGAGAAAACAGGACCTTGCCCGAGACACAGACCCCCTCAAGCTGAAGGTGGGAAGACTGGGGCTGGGTCACTTTGTGTCTGGGAGCTGGCACCTTTATACATGGGACATTTGCTTAGAGTAGGCAGGACAAGATGGTCAGACTTGTACCTCTAGTGCCTAAGACTTGTGTAGAAGCTCATGGGGGCAGCAGTGTTACTTTAGGCTTCTCCCCCTGACCTAGTACACTCTGTATGGGGTGACAGAGACACGGTGTGGCCCCTCAGTCAGATGTCTCACCACAAGTCTAAGCAGTATCCTTATGTGCAGGTTTGGGTGGTAGTGAGTGGCTCTTCAGGGCTCAGGCTCTGTCTGGCCACTGGGAACCCACTTGTCTCCCTGGGCTGAGTCGTGGGCTGGGACAGCTGTGCCAAGGGGTCAGGATTTGTGTGCTGCCACTGTCAGGGCAAAGACAATTCCCTGGGTCCCGGCCTGGCACCGCTGACCCAGGACATGATCGGGGTGGTTAAAGTGGGGCCCTGGTGGGTAAGAGAGATGGGACAGTGTCTTGAGGTGTCAGGCTCTCCCCAAGTTCTGCCACCCAGCCTGCTCCCAGGGCCAGCAGGTGGTGGGTGCTGGGTAGGACAGTGCCCTGGGGCCGGCATTCAGTGTGTGTGTGGGGGGTCACTTTAGCTCCTGGACTGGATTGAGGGCAAGGAGAGGAACATCCGTGCCCTGCTGTCCACATTGCACACGGTACTGTGGGACGGGGAGCATCGCTGGACACCTGTGAGCATGGCTGACCTGGTGACACCAGGGCAGGTGAAGAAGCAGTACCGCCGTGCAGTGCTGGTTGTGCACCCTGATAAGGTGAGCAGGCACAGTGGGTGGGCTGTAGCAGGCGGGGCATCTGCTCATTACTTCCTTCCCTCTTTCTTGGCAGGCTACAGGGCAGCCCTATGAGCAATATGCCAAGATGATCTTCATGGAGCTCAGTGACGCCTGGTCTGAGTTTGAGAACCAGGGCTCCAGGGCCCTCTTCTGAGGCCCTGAGGTGGCTGTGTAGGCATTCATAAGGCTGAGGCCAAGGCCGAGACCACTTTGGGGGTTCTGGGCAGCTCCCCGGCTACTGGGCAGGACATTGATGCAGCCCAAGAAGTTCAGATCCTCCACTGCCCTCTGTCCTGTGTGGGTTGTGAACAGATACCCTCCTGCAGTTCAGGGCAGAAAACATTCCAAAGCTGATTTTTGTTGTTTCATTTTCCTTCTGATCCCAGAGGAACAGTGTTGATTTATGCTCCTCCCACAGTCATCACAGTTCGTGATTCATCCTGTGTCTGGTGTCTGTCACCTCTCCAGCACGTTGTTGACTGCGTGCTCTGCTGTTGTTTCCAGGGCTAGTGTTCATCCTGCTTTGTAATCAGTCTGATGATTGTTGTACATAATTAAACTCTTTTCTGACAATACTGTAGTTTCCAGCCTGTCAGAGTAGTGCCAGGCTATCACCTGTTCCTCCTCAGCCTCTTGTCCACTACACACTTTGGCCCTGACCTATGGCTGGAGCAGAGATCAGTGTGGCCTTTGGAGACCCTGTCTTCATGGCTGAGTGCTGCACCAGAAGAAGGTTCCAGAAACAAGCAGAGGGAGCCTGACATCACCTTAGGAGCTGCCCTTCCTCCGAGTTCAAGCCCAAGCTCTGAATGCCCGTGGGAATTTGGGCCACTACTTGGCCACCTGTTCTGCTAGCTGGGTCTGAGCCCGCTCAGGCATGCAGGGACCTCAAGCCATTACAGCTAGCAGCCCAGGAGCATGGGGACGGCTGTGGGTGCCCTGAGCAGCCTAGGCCTGGAGGACCGTACAGTGTTGGTCAGCAGGAGGGGTACCTGCTCTGACCAGGACAAGGTGGCTTCACTGAGCTGCTGTGCCAGATTGGTTTGTCTTAAGCTGGTGTCAGGCTCCTCCCTAACTCAGCCCCAAGATAGAGCCCTGTATAGGATTCTTAGGGTTTGATCCATTTGCAGTTTGCTGGGAAGTGAAGCAGGGACCACTGCCCCTGCCACTCAGAGCTGTCCCTGAGCTCTAGGCAGTGCTCCACAGCCCATGGGCAGCCCCAAGCCTGTGGGTTTTGTTGCTCAAGAGATTAAAACCCCTCTTTATCAGTTTACATGGCTGTGGGCATGGGTCCCTGCACTTAGGACTAAGCCCTTAGGGTGGCGACTACATCCCCTCACCACTGACCACCCTGCCCAGCACCCCACACTGGTGTCTGTACCCTGAGCATCAGCGTGTGGCCCCTTTCTCTAAAAGGTGAGTCACTGGTCCAGCAAGGTGCCCTACCCTCCTTGGGGTCTGTGCTAGCTACCTGTGTGGGGTCAGAGTGGAGAACACATGGGAGATGAGTGGCAGAATGTGGGCAGCTGTGCCCAGCAGTGCTCCAGGCAAGAGAGGGGACAATGGAACCCAAGGACCAGTCCTAGGTGTCTGGAAATGGGACCTGGGCCACTAGAGGGTGGTGTGGGACCTGGCCCTTAGCAGAGCCATGGCCAGGCTGAGCAGGCCTGAACTAAAGAGGACCTGGTGGGGTAGCCTGGTAGTGTCCTTGCAGGTTTCTGGGGCTCTGCCTGGACACCACTAGTGGCCCTGGTGTGTGACCACCTCATACTGTTAAGAGCCTTACTGGCCCAATAGGCCCTGCTGCCACAGCCTGATTCTGTCACTCCTGCTGCAGCTCCCTGAGCAGCTACTCCCATTTGTCATGCACAGCTGCTATTTTTAGTGTTTGGCTCTTTTAAAGAATAATGAGCAACCTAAATAGGTGCAAGATGCTCATGTTGGAAGCATCTGGGTTCAGGTGCCTGCCCAGTGGCCCTGCAGTGCTGGGGTGGGCAGCACCAACCCTGCAGCAAGGCCTGGGGTCTTGGGATCTGTGGTGGGACAGAGGCGTCCCTCATATCCCTGGAGCCCGGGAAGGGGAGCCTACTCCTGGCATCTCCATATCTGCCTCACCCTTTGCCTTTGGTTGACTGAGGCTGAACCACAGCCCCAAGATCTTGCCTGGATGTTGGGGTGGGAGAGGAGGGATCTGGCTGAACAGCAGAGACTGATCCAGGCAGAACTGCCCAGCCTCTCTGGCAGTGTCTTCTCTCCTTGCTGTCAGCATAGATAAACATGCATCATCCCAGGCCAAAGGCCACTCCCGCTGCCCACCTGAGCCATGGCTTGGCTCTATTCTCAGGATGTAGACCTGTCTGTGAGGCTTGGCACTGGACATTCACACAGGACCCAGAGAGACTCACTGGTGCTGCCTCCTGCAGAGCACACAGCTGACACAGGTGGGAAAGCCAGGTGGAGAGGTCCACTGGGGACTCAGCCTACACACACTGTGGGCCCCACCTTGGAAAAGCATGGCTGCCTTCTACAAGTCAAACCTGGGCTTCCCACAGGGCTGTGTCCCCCACAGGTGCTTACCAAGACCGGAACTGTGGAACACAGATGACCACAGCTCAGAGTGCCCATGTAAAGTGGCCCAGTGGGCACCAGTTGGGTGGTGACACATGGCAGCAGAGGGGAGCCAGCAGGCCACACAATAACAGGGTTAATCTTGGGGCTATGCTCAGTGGAAGAAGCATGCTGAAGTATGTGGTGAAGTGTAAGCCAGTACACTGGACGAGCAGCAGCTGTGTGTGCCAGAACCCAGCTCTGCCCCCAGGGAGTGCCTGTACCACACAGCTCCCTGGGCCTTAGGGCAGCCTTGGTGGGGAATCTACAGCCCATGGCAGGAGAGGAGAGCTAGACACATGGACAATGGGGTTCTGGGAAGGTGTCTGCAAGCAGGTCTGAGGCAGGGCTGGTAGAGACCTGGCACACAGCCATGAGGCAGCAGTTCTTCAGCCAGCCACAGTCCTGGAGGGCTACCTGCCATCCTCTCTCACACACACACTCCTGGGAATGGCCTGGGGAACTTCCAGCACTCTCTTCAGTTCATAGCTGAATGAGAGGAACTCCCCCCATCTTGAGATAAGAACCCCAGTCTTCGCTGTAGCCCTGCCCAGATTTGGGGACTTGGCCTCTGTAAATGTGAACTGTACTAGGCCCTGCCCAGGACTCAATGGAAACAGATCAGACTCTTGTTGTGAGGGGAGCCACGTGTGTAGTTGAGCTGGGTGTGCAAGCCAGGGTCCTGTCCACATCAGGGAGTGTGCTCTGCCCTCAGCTAAAGGGAGCACTGCTGAGCTCAGCACTCAAACAATCCTTCCTTTGCTCAACAAACACCAACTTCTCACGAGAGTGCCACCCCACTGCCAGCTTGCTCAAGAGGACACAGAACAGCAGATAAGTGACCAGTGCTTGAGAGGAGTGGGCATCCAGGTGCAGTCTCGGCTGCTCTGAGGTCACTGACTGCAAAGCAAAAGAAGGGACCAGAAGCTAAGTCCTGGAGACACTGGACTCTGGAGTGAGGTCTGGGCCCAGCCAGTGGCTCTGAAGATCCTGTTGCCATGAGGAAGGGACAAGGCCAGGCCATGCTCATTGTCTGGGAGAACTTGCAGCCTGCCCAGAGGGTGCACTAGGAAGACCACTACACCCTATCTACCTCCTGCCTGCATCCATGCCCAGAGCCCCACCTGACAAGGTGAGTTAAAATGTGTGGATATCAACTAAAAGGAAAAGATTTTCAGAATGAATAAAAAACAAATGTTCAGCTATTACTGCGCATATGAGCCCATTGTAACTATAAAGACAGGAATGATGTACCATAATACAGACATTAATCATGGTTAAATAGTAGTGGCCATATCAATGTCACAAAATAACTGAAACACACAGTATTGACAAGCATTTCACAATTATTCAGGATTAAGTATAGGAAAACATTTCTATATATGTATGTTCACAGTAGCGGAACTTGTAACATGTGACACAAAAACTGATGAAGCTTTAAGGAGAAATACATAAATCAACAATTGCAGTTAGCTACCTTTATACGCCTCTTGTAGTAATTAATAGGCAAAATTAGTAAGAATATAAAAGCCTAAACAGCAAACTCACCTATAAACAATAGGCAATTTCAGCAAAGAATGAAGTCATGGTCTTTTTTTTAGGTGACTTGAAATTCCCTCGAGGGCAGACCATGTACGTCTCAATGAATTAAAAAAGACTGAAATAGTACAGAATATGTTTTCTAATCGGAACAGACTTAGAGCTCCATTGCAGAAAAAAATATATGATCACCCTAAGTACTTTAAAGTTAAACAAACTTCTAAGATAACTCATGGGTCCAATAGAGACCATAAAAGAAATTGAAAATGAAAATGAATGTCAATGTATTAAAATTTGTAGGAAACAGAACAATGCTTAGAATTTATAGCTTTAGTTATTTATATTAGAAAAGGAGAGACTATCAAAATTTTTTAAAGAGTTCATTAAAACCAAAGTAAATTAAAGGAAGAAAATAGTAAAGATAAACACATAAATCAATGGAACAGCCAGGTATGTTGGTGCATGCGTGTAATCCCAGCATTTGGGGAGGCTGAGGCAAGATCACTGGAAATGAGATTAACACAGTAGGATAAAAACTGAAATGCTTTCACATCACTCACAAACATCTGCACAGTCTTACTCTTAAAATCTTTGCTGCAAAAAGAATAAAAGTTCCTCAACATGGTGGTGAAATCTGAGAACTAAGTACAGAGAGATACACCTCACTCGCAGAGCTCCCCCTGCCCCGCCTGTGCCTTCAATGCCATTCCCGGACATTCCACCAGACTTCCATAGAGATGAGCTAGCTGACTCTGAAGCTGAATTTAGAAACATAACCTAGAAAAGCCAAAAGAAGTTTGAAAGAGGACAGCGTTGAATCACTTAAGTTGATTACTACAAAGCACAATGTGGTGATGTCAGCACAAGGACCAAGTGCCTGGTCTACTGAGCCAAGTGAGCTGGCTTCTAGAAGTGGGTCCAAGCATGCACACTGATCTTCTGATAGGAATTTGAAAGCAAATCAATAGGGGAAAGAAAGCTTTTCCAACAAATGATATTTGAGTAACTGAGTATCTTAGGAAAAGAAATGAAACCTTTACCTCCTTACAGTAAACACAAAAATGAACTAGGTTTTTTTTTTTTTTTTTTTTTTTTATGGTACCAGGGGTTAAACTCAGGACTTTGTGCTTGCCGGGCAAACACTTATTCTCCTTGGCCCTTGAACTGGGTTATTGTCCTCTCCTCAGTTGTAATGCTTTGCTTTTACATATTTCAGAGGCAAGTTTTTGCCAGGTACATGAATTGCACATATTTTCTCTAGTTCCTTAGCTGCCTTTTCTCTTAACTATCCTTTAAGAACACTTATGAATTCTAGTGATTCCATTTTCTGGCTTTTTTCTGTAGTTTTTCTTTTGCTTTTCATATGCATGTGGCATGGGCAGGATGAGGTCTCCCTACACTACCCGGCAGGCCGTGCACCCCAGTATGCCTGTTGATGCATACCTGCAGTCCCTGGACTCTGGGAGACTGAGGCAGGAATATCAAATTAAAAAAAAAAAAAAACTGGATCATAGACCAAAACGTAAATGATAAACTATGAATCTGTAAGAAGAAGAAACTTTGCAAGCTTGTTGCAGAAAAGATTTCTTTGGCAAGAGGCAAAAAATGACAGAATTGGGAGAGAGAGCCAAAGATGGGCCTGCACGGGTGGGGTGTGAGCCCGGGGTGCATGGCCTGCCGGGTAGTGTAGGGAGACCTCATCCTGCCCATGCCACATGCATATGAAAAGCAAAAGAAAAACTACAGAAAAAAGCCAGAAAGTGGAATCACTAGAATCCAGAAGTGTTCTTAAAGGATAGTTAAGAGAAAAGGCAGCTAAGGAACTAGAGAAAATATGTGCAATTCATGTACCTGGCAAAAACTTGCCTCTGAAATATGTAAAAGCAAAGCATTACAACTGAGGAGAGGACAAGCCACTCACTGTTTTTATGTTTATTTATTTATTTAGGTACTAAGAATTAAACTCAGGACCTTGTGCTTGCCAGGCAGGTGCTGTGCTGTGCTGCTGAGCTATCTCCCTGGCTCTCACCTGCTGTTCTTAGAGTGCAGTGTTTCACTCATATTTCATGAAAGGAGATAGGAGATGAGAGTGGTAAGCAGGGCAGAAGCTCAGCAAGACCTGCTGGGAGGAAGTGTAAGTGAGCACAGCAGTGAGGCTAGAGACTGCTAGCTTGAAGCCTGTCCTGTTGCTCAAGAATGGAAGCTTCTGGCCTGAGGTGCCAACCTCCCTGAAAACATTTAAAATAAGCATACTGAACAGTGTGACTGAATTCCACTCCTGGACACCTCCTCAGGAGAAGTAGAATCCTGCTTTCTTACACTGTATTGAGCATGCAGGACCTTTATTCATCACAGCCAAACCAGCAGTGATGTGGACGTCAGGAGCAGAGAGAGCAGTAGTGACGGGCAGGTGTACAGGGTGTGAACCTATTCCTTTGCATCCCTGTGCCCATCAGACCCTCACAGCTCTGGCCCTGATTGCTCTCTGGCCCTGAAACATGCCTGCCCTCAGCCCTTACCAGCCATGCCCCAGACACAAGTGTGGACAGAGGCCCTGGCTGTGGGCAGGGAGATCATGGGCTATGGGGCCCTGTGTCCCACTGCTCTCTAGGGATCTTGGCTGAGGCCAGACTGAGCCCCATTGCTACAGTGCCCAGTTGTGAGGTGTCCACAGTCATGGCCCTCCATGTCATCATGTGGGTTTAGGGGGTATTCCCCCAACTTTTTTCAGAACCTCATATGAGGGCTTGAGGGTCCCACCCAATGAATAGGCCTGGGGCTGCAGCCAGCACCAGTCCATCACTGGCCATCCCCTATGGCCTAGACTATGCTTCTTAGGCCAGGCTGTGGGGCAGGGCTGTGAGCCCTATGTGGCTAGCCGTGTCCTCAAGACCTGCCTACCCTCATTGGCTTGGGTCTGTGCTGTGCTGTTGTCCCTGCTGAAGGACTACCTGGAGTGGATGTTGGTTCTTGGTGTTCTCTCAAGTGATGTCCCAAAGCTCCCATGAAGCTCCCATCAGTCTTCCACCCTGGCATCCCCCACATGACCACTGTCTGTCCAGGGGACCTCCAGGGGCAGGATGGTCTGGGCTTCGCTGCAGGTCAGGTGGTTTTCCCACCCACTACAGACCCGCGGTAAGATGACACCTCCCCCCCCCAGGCTGAAAGCTCAACTCTCACCTCAAACACCAGTCATCCCAGGCTCTGTGTCAAGGCCTCTCAGGGTGTCTTGAGACTCCAGGGAAGGGGACAAGAGGCAGGTGGCCTTTGATGGCACAAGTTGAGCAGGATAAAGGATGGAGGCTTGGGATATAGTTTAGTGACCCAGTGCCTGCCTGTCAAGTATAAGTTGTTGAGCTTGATTCCTGGTACTAAAAGAAAATCAAACAGGGTGAGGTGAGTTGAGGCATGCCTGCAATCCCAGCAATGCAAGAGGATCCCAGGAGGCTGATGCAAGAGTATCACTGCAGATTTGAGACTAGCCTGGGATACAAAGTAAGCTCAAGGCCAGCCTGAACTTCAGTGCAAGACCCTGTCTCAAAAAGACAAAAGAAAAAGAAAAAGAAAGCAGGAAGGAAGGAAAGAAGGAAAGAGGGAAGGAAGGAAGGAAAGAAGGAAGGAAGGAAGGAAGGAAGGAAGGAAGGAAGGAAGGAAGGAGGGAGGGAGGGAGGGAGGGAGGGAGGGAGGGAGGGAGGGAAGGAAGGAAGGAAGGAAGGAAGGAAGGAAGGAAGGAAGGAAGGAAGGAAGGAAGGAAGGAAGGAAGGAAGGAAGGAAGGAGGCAGCCTGTTTGCCCTGGATAGTGATTGGCAGCTGGAGCCCCAGACCTAGGGTCCTAGTCTGCCCAGGACCACCATCCTCGATACTGGGGCAGCTCTGGGAGGTCACACAGAGGCCCATTCTGTAGCCTGCTCAGCCTACACCTTCTCAGTCCCTAGCCTGCCCTCTAGCTCCTGGATGGCCTAGCTCTGCCCTGGTTTCTCAGGGGCCTTCAGGCCACAGAGGGCGCAGAGATCCCCTATGCCTGGGGGTGTTTCATTTGGTCTGTGCACAAGTCAGTCTGGCCCCTCAGGCTCTGGGATCCCCTGGTGTTTTGCACCATCCTGAGATCCCCAGGAGGCTGAGATTCAGGACTGGGGCCTGGGCAGCTCACCTGTGCTACTCCTGGAGCATCAGTCATGGCCATCATGGCTTTGAAGGCCAGAAGAATGGGCCAGGCACCCATGTGAGAGACAGCAAGGCCTGGGGTGGGACCTGTTTAGCAAAGCCACCAAGTGGCCTGCATCTCCCCCCACACCCGGCACTCCAGATGCTGCTCCTCTGGCCCTCTGCCAAGTGCCATAGCCACAAAAGGTAGCATGTCCAGGACTTCTGGCCAGTGCTGACTGTCCAGGTGTTGGCTGCATGGCTGTGAAGGCTCCCCCCTACCTGACCTCACTCTGGGGACAAGGATGACCTTCCATCCTGCTTCTCATATGGTCATCTTTCAAATGAAGGTGAAATCTTGCAGGAAATAGTGACATCCAGTGCCATGCTAGGTATTGCTTCATGGAGTTTGCATTAGCAGTTTCCGGGGGCCACCTCAGCCACATGGGTCCTGTGACAGAGGTGTGCAAGGCCCACCAGGGCAGGACTGATGCCAGGAAGCCCTCCCAGCACGTCACCACCTTCCACACCATCTCACTGGCTATGGACTTCATCCCACCTCTATTCGTCTCCCCCCTGTTCCAACATCTCCCTGGGTGGGACTGAGGCTTGTGACTGTCCTTAGACCTTCCAGAAGAGTCCTTGTCATGGTGATTCAGGGCTGAATCTCACCCTAGCTCAGCCTGAACAAGTGAGCTGAGAAGGGTGGCTGCTTGTGCAGGCAGATGAAATGCAGTGAGGACAGAGAGATGGACAGAAATGGAGAGACAGAGACAGAGACCAAAGGAGATGGGACAGAATCTAAGGCTGGTAGGGCCTCTATCCTCTGGATAGTGTATGTCCCTGTTCACATGGCTAGTTCTGCATCCACAGAGAGTTCGCTGGTCAGTGCCCTGGCCTTGGGTCTAGAGGGTGGAACTGGTCTTGGGCTCCAGCTCGGAAGCCCAGACCCTGGACATTCCTATCCTGAGGGATTCACACTTCCCTGGTGCCCCTGAGACCAAGCAAACTGCCTAAGGCATAAGGGGTGATGGTCCTGGTTCAGAGTGGGGCTAACCTGGGGTCTTACAGGGTACAACCTCCCCTTCCCAGGCCACATACCTCCTCTGACCATCACATCTGGCTGGACAGTGTGGGATCAGGGTCCTCAGTACTCCAGGGCTACCTGGTGCCATCAGGCCCCCTGTAGTTTTGGGGCTGCCCCCCTGCAGCGGGAGGAGTGGCAGTGCTGGGACTCCTGGGATGGCCCAGCACCTCCCCTCAGCTTCCTTTGGCCTGGGTGACTTCTGTTGGGATCCTTGCTGGCCATGGAGGAGGCTGAGCACAGATGACTGGGTTCCAGGGTGGGTGAGGCCAGATGACTCGCCAGGCAGACTCAGTGGTAAAGTGATGCAGTGTCCTGCAATGTCCACCTGTGGCCAGGAGCCTCCCTTGGCAGGAGCCCAGCTCCCCCTGCACGACCCTGGCCTGTCCCACGGGGGCTTGGATGTGTGCGGGAGCCGACCTTGTGGTGCCTGTGCCCACGGTGCAGTGACAGGGAAACCAAGCGGGGAGGGGGCAGGCAGGCGTCCGCAGTGACCTTCACAAGTCCGTGCCCCATGTTCCGCGATAGTTAGGGTCTCAGTCTGCGACCCCAAGCCAGGCCCCTCAGCTCTGGACCATACTGGACAGCCTGGCTAGAGACAGAGGCGGTAAGGGCAGTCGCTCAAGGGTCTCAGGCGGCAGTGGGGGCGGGGCAGCTGTCACCCTCCCCAGCCGCGCCCCGCCCTCCTCGTCATGCAGAGCGGGCGGGGGGCGGACGCCTCCTAGTGACGCGCCCTCCTCCTGCCCTTCAGCGCCGCCGCAACCGCCACATGGACCCCGCCAGCCCGAGCGCGCGCCGCCGCTGACTGCTGCCCGAGGTGACCGGTCCTCGCGATCCCAAGCCCCTCTCCCCAGACCCCAGCCCAGCTCCCGGGTCCCCTCAGCTCCTGTGTCCTCACATCCCTGCGGCACCCCAAGAGCCCCCAGTACCACTAGATACCTCAGGGTCTCTAGTCGACCCTGGACCCCCCGCTCCCCACCCAGACTCTTGGAATTCTGGACTCCCCTTGGCCAACCCGTCTGCCCCCACCCTTGAGCGGGCGCTGTCCGCCGCGCGGTGCTGAAGCGGCCCCGCAGTCCCTATCCCTTGTCAGTCCCTGCACCCCACCGTCCTGTACCCTTCCCTCTCCCCTTGCTTAGGACACCCCTAGGCCACTGGTCCAGCCCCTTGCCCGCCTGCAGAGCCCAGGGTCCGGGTCAGAGCTGTTCAGGTCCCCTCCCCCAGCCAGGGCGAAGTTTGGAAGAGAATAGCTTTGCGGCAAAGGCCCTGCAACAAGCACTTCAGTCCCTCCCACCCCCCAAGTTCCCAAGAAGGTCTCCTTGGCTGACTAGGGACAACTGTAAGACAGTGGGTCCCCTGAAACCCGGGCTTCCCTGCCAGGTGACACCCCTTTGGGCAGGGGCAGGGGCACTGCAGCACTATGGCCCTCAGGAGGGCCCCACAGAATCGCCCTCTGGGCACCTCACTCCTAATGCCCCCACTTCCCTGGGACGCCTCCATTTTCCTCTGTTCCCTCCATTCTCCTCCAGTCCTGTGCTGAGGGCTGTGGGGGTCACTGGAGTCACCCAGGGACACAGCCCAGCCTCTGGAGACTGTGAGCTGACACAGAAAGGGCCTGGGACCTGCAACCCTCCCCTCCCTTCCTCTAGACAGACCCCTGCTCCATAGACAGACACAACAACCCAGGAGACCAGTGACCAGAGCCCACTGCTCAGAGCATCGACCTTCAAATGCCCTGGGCCCCACCCCCATTCCCTGCGGGCAGGTGCCAGGTTCCTCTGTGGGCCCCAGTTGTGAGACCTCCAGTAGCAACTCACAGGGCTGGGTGGGCAAGAACTGCCCATCCTGGCTTGGTATGAGGACCAAAGCTCCACAGCAGGGGCCCTGGCAGGACCAGGGGACACAGAGGGGTTGGGAGAAGCCCTGACCCTGTGCTCTCCCCAGCAGGGACTCCGCTTCCTCCTATGTGAGGTCTGACTCAGTGGTCACCGAGGAACCAAGCCATCATCATGGAGTTCGTGATGAAACAGGCCCTGGGAGGTAGGAGGGCAGTGCCCAGCATTGGGGACCAGAAGATAGAAGGGAGGTGTCCATGACTCCCCATACTCACACCCAGGCTGGGCAGCACTGAGGTGGGGAAGCAAAGTGGTAGCAGAGTGGGACAGGGTGGGAGAGAGCAGCTGTGACCTTTGGCCAAGACTCACCTGGGTGAGGACAGCATGGTTCCCAGGGCCAGGGCCAGCTGGACCCAGGACTGGGAAGGTGCTGAGCAAGGAGTGTGCTGCTCTGAGCCTTGTGGGTACAGGCAGTCTCTGCTGTGTGTGCCTGGATGCTGGCCTCTGCGGCCTCACACTGCCACTGGGTGTGAGGCCTTGTCCTTTCGCAGCCCAGGGCCATCGTCATGGCCCCCAACTGGGCCTAATACTGGAGGTGGCTGGGACACAGATTCCTAAGGAGGAGCCAGAGTCATGGCAGAAGGGCTACTGCCTGCTGGTACAAGCATTAGGCAGGAGTGGCAGGTCAGCTCACTCCTGGGGCTCTTGCATTGTCCTGAGCAGGTCGCAGACCCCAGAACTGCTGCCTGAGGTGGCCAGAGCTCCTGTGAGATGCCTGTCTCAATGGTTCCCAGCTAGAGTGGGTCGCAGGCTCTGTGCAAGGTCGCAGACATGGACAGGGGGGGCACAGGGCTGGGGAGACATCTGCTCCTTCCTTAGGTTGGTTTGCCTCCCTGGTCAAGAAGAGGTGATGTCACCATGATGTGACAGGCCAACACCCTGTACTGGTTGGGATGCTGTTCTATACTACAAGTCCCTGGCTGCTCCAGATAATTAGTGAGGCTGCTAATTCAGCCCCTGAAGTGGGCTTTGAGGAAACTGGAATGTCTGATTTGCCTGTCTACATGGCTGAAATTAGCTGGGTAATTGCAGCCTGGGTTCCCTCTTTGTTCCACATCAGCCCAAAGTTTCTCCTGTGGCAGTGACGGGACTGGCTTTGTGGGTGCCCTGGGAGCCCCAGGAGGATGGTCAGGATAAGTGGGGCTATGGTACATGCTGTGACAGAGATTCTGTTGCCTCCTCTGGGTGGGCACAGCCACTTGCCGTCAGGTCTGGGGCTCTGAGCTCCTCTCACCCATGGGCATCAGTTTTGCACAACCATTGTTTGTGCACTTGATGGAAAAGGAACAGAGCCCAGGTGGAGGTGACAGAGTCTGGAGACAACCAAGCCTGACATTGGGCAGCCAGATGAGTTGTAGAGACAAGGACAGAAGAGAAAGGACACCAGAAACAGATGGAGAGGTGGGAAAGGACTTGGGACCCACAGAGGACAGAGGGACACAGAGGAGCCTCTGAAAGGGAGAGAGAGAAGGAAGGTGGGAGAGAGGGAGGGAGCAAGGGAGGAAAGGAAAGAGAGGGAGGAAGGGGGAGGGAGAGGAAGAGAGAAAGAGAGGAGGAAAGAGGGAGAGGAGGGAGGGAAGGAGAGAAAGAGAGAGAGAGAGAGAGAGAGAGAGAATATAACAAATAGAGACACAGACTGGAGAGATTCACCTGAAGCACATGGAAGCTCATGGTGGCACTCAGACCCTGCAGAACCAAGGACAGAAGTAGCTGGGGAAGACTCAGACCAGTCCTCCAAGGAAGGAGTGGCTGGGTACACATGATATTGGTGCCCAGGCCTAAACTAAGCCTGAGGCCTGGGGCTGGGGTCCCTGGGCCTAGGGGTCTGGTTGGGCATGGACAGATGTCTTTGGCCTTGCCCACAAGCACCACTAGTTTCCACCCAGGCTTGCAGCTTGCCTCTGTCCTTCTGTGTCCCCCCCATGAAGCTGTGGGGGCCCTGGGAGGAGCTCAGGGTAGCCGGGATCCACATGGGCTGTGCTTCAGGGGAAGGTGGCCAGGATTTGGGGACCTAGGCCCTGGGGCCCATCAGCCTATCAGATTCTGGCTTTGGCATACTGGCATTGCATACTGGCATACTGGTGAGGGCTGGTCCTCTGCCTGCTTAGTGGCTGGACACTGAGCCCTTCCTGAGGACCATGAAGCAACACAAGGCAGGACAAGGACCTCAGATACCTCTGCCCTGCCTTTTCTGCCTGAGTCCCTGGGGGCCTGGGGCTTCCTGCCTTTAGAGACTGACTGGGTGAGGCCAGGGCCTTCAAGCCAGCAACAATGGAGCTGCAGGAAGCAACAGGTACAGAGGGGACCTCCAGGCTGCGCGGCTCATCCGTGCAGCTGGGGACCTGGTGGTGGCATGTGCCACCCTTGTCTTTGGTGCACCTTTCATGCTTGACCTGCTTCTCATAGTCTCAAAGTAGCTGCTGCTGCTCTGTCCGATATCACATCCCTGAAATCTAAAGAGGGAAAGCTAAGGGAAAGTTGCTTGCCACCTCAGTGTGTATGCTGGTGGATCCATTGGGGTTTCTTTTTAGGTATCCTGAGCTAGAATCAACTGAAGCAGTGAGGACACAGGTGGGCATCTAGATCCCTAGAGATTAGGGGCAGGGCACTGAGTGGGAAGTGCTGGCTTTCAGGCCCTGTCCCTTACAGGCAGAGTCCTCCTTTCCATGCTGAGCAGGCAGCAGCAAACACTCGAGGCTGAAATACCCACACTGGCATTTTGTGTGCTCTTAGCTGGGCAGAATTGCCTCTTGCCCCAAATCCCCATGGCTGGAGGACCCTTGAGGGAGGCGCCTTCGGGAGCCCTGCATGACAGTGTCCCTCAAGCTCTGCAAAGGAGCCCTTCGGTGTCAGCTTGCTCAAAGAGGATCTATGTGAACTGCTTGTGCATGCAGCTAACACTTTGCTGTGCAGGGCAGGCTGGGGGCAAGGTTAAACTGGACAGGAGTTAATGAAGCTTCAGATGGAAACTGGCAAGTCCAAGGCCCAGACTGAGAGCCTGGCCCAGCCTGGAGTGGCCCAAGTGAGCCCTGCCTGATTTGCAGGAGCTCTGTGCACCCTGTCCCATCCTCCTGAGTCCCTGTAGGGGGTGCTGCGTGGCGTCCAGGACAAGAGCCCAGCCAGAGAAGGAAGTTGTTAACCGCATCTCTCCAAACCCTGGCCCACCTGTCTGAGCTATGGCCTCCGCAGTCATCCATTGTTGTCCTCACTCAACAGCTGATGGCCTTGACAACGTTCAGGGACACTGCCGGGATGCACCCTTTCCACCTCTTAGACTGAGGCAAGCACAGCCTCTGTCTATAGGCTCAGAGCCTCTGGTCCCTCTCTGCAAGGCAGGGAGCACATAAAGGGGACCCTGCTGGCCCTGTGGGAAGGACAGGTTCTGGTCAAAAGTGCCTGGCATGGGTACTGGCATGGGTGCCGAGCACAGCAGGGTCCACACTAGGCCCAGGAAAGAGGTTGAGTTGGCTGTGGGCAGCTGCTCCTGCGGCCAGCTGTGCTGGAGGCTGGCTCTGTTTCTGTTTGCAGCTGCTGCCACTGCCTTGTCTGTGTCCTGCACTTTCCACTGTGGCCCTCTCCCAACCCTGGCCCTCAGCCCTGAGCCTCTTCCTTGCCACTCGTCCCCTCCCCATCAACCTCCATCCCCCACCATGGAGGCCGGGTGCCTGGGGTGTGAGTCACAGCTACCTGAAGCCTGGGGCCATGCCATCTGTCGCTGAGTCCAGCCAGTGTAGATTCCTAACTGGCCTTCCATCTGAGTCCATGTATGTCCTTTTCCCAGGCCAGGATGGCACCACCCAGGGGTCCCTAAAGCAGATGCGGGGCAGAGCAGGCAGACTGCAGAGGGGAATGGAGCTGGGGGTGCCAGTCCTCCAGAGGCAAAATCCAGAGAAACAGGCAGGAGCTGGGCAGCCAGTCTGGCTCTCGGCTAGGACAGCCACCGTGGAGCCTCGGTCAGCCCTGGGGTCCTGGCCAGCACCCAGAATCACGTAGGTGCCTTGGCACTTGAGCTCAGGTTCTGTGCCTTTCACCACGAGGTCATAGCTGGCAAGGGCTCAGGCCAGCACAATGGCTCTCAGCGGCAGGGCTGTGTCCACACCAGGACATCTGTGGACTTCCAGGCCCTCGCATGAGCACCTTGCTTGCTTTTCTGGCTGAGCAGCAGGCACTAGACTGATGGCACAGGTTGATTCTGCTTAGCAGCCATCTCTGCCAGGACCCTGAGGCCTCCTGGATGTACAATTGCTCCCTGGCCCAGAAAGGGGGATTCTGGCTCCTGAGGGTTCTGTGCCAAACACTGCCCTCCTCCATGCCAGAACTCTGCTGGCAGGGTGGAGAGGCGCCTAGGTTGGGAGGCCAGGCAGGCACATTGCTCACACCCTCTGCCGTGCATCTCATCCTTAGTCTAAAGTTCCTCCTCCAAGCCAGGTGTGGTGTGCCTGTCATTCAGTGACTACAGAGGCTGAGGCAGGAGGATCTAGAGGTCCAAGGTCAGCCTGGAGATGCAGTGAAGCCCTGATGTAATGCACAAAACACCAAACATTCTTCTTTTATAATATAAAGTTGCCCTGTGATGGTCCAGTTTCTGCCTGGGAACTCTGATGCCTTTCTCTTGTCGATTGTTGAACCCCTGCTGGCCTTTCTGTGGCCCTGTTTGGCTGCATTTTTCTCTATTCCCTTCTCTTCAGGCAGAAGGTACCCTGGGAGCCAGTGCCTCTGCTGCCAGCAGGTCTGGCTGACCCTGTTGCCTCTAGAGAATGCTTCCTCACCAGGTGCAGAGGTACACTCCTGGCAGTCCAGGACTCTGGGAAGCTGAGGCAGGAGGATTTCAAATTCAGCTCTAGCCTAGGGAACTTAATGACTTACCATGTTTCACCTTCATGTATGGGCTAGACTGAGTTCACTTTTTGAAGTCTTATGTTCACTATGGAATCTGTGTACCAGGGCAACTGAATCTTTACAGAAGTTTCATGCACTTTTTAAAAATATGTTTTTTTTTTTTTTAATTTTTAAACTGAAACATGGCCACCTGAGGACTTGTAGCCTTAGACCCAAGGTGTCTGTGCCAGGAAGGCAGGGTCTTCCCGACCTCCCTGTGATGGAGGTGACTGGCATTACTTATTTATTATTATTATTTTTTTATTGAAGAACAAATAGCAATGAGACAGTTTCAAAACAAATTAACAGGTCAGATTTGACAAATCAATACATTGCAAAATGTTTTCGTAATGTTTTGGTGTTGTACAAGGTGCATACATGATATTATACCTACAGGCATTATTATAGCAGATGTCTCTAATCAGTGAATGAAGAGAGTGCAGCTATACACCTATCTTACTTCTCTACAGCTTATTTACATCACAGATTCAACAATTAACACCCTCTACCTTGTTATCTCCCCAGTGTCTGTCCATAGTACTAGAAGCCAACATAATATCTTGTCCAACCAATATTAGTGCAAATCCTGCTTCTCATAGAATTATGTAGAAGCACGGCATATTTATCCTAACTGAACTGTTTATACGCACACACATCATGATTCTTCCTTTGTATTCCCCCCTTTTTTTTTTGTCTAGACCTGACAAAGATGGGCACTCCATTGTCATTAAACCAATTTAGGTGCCTGAACTAAGTGACACAATCAAACACAGTCCAGCATTCCACATAAATAGTGAGTTATCTGAAGAAGTTGTCGACTATAGCCATTTACAGCTCAACTTATTATTATGGCCCCACATTATATACCTCATTTTTATACTTTTCTGCTGGATGGTTAAGACCAAGATAGATCAAGACCTATATACCAAAAGATGTAGCTTTTGTTTCTGATGAGGTCAGTGAAATCCCCTCAGGGTTTATCTTGTTATCCTGTACCTTACTCTGTAGATCCTTTTTCTGTGTCATCCATGCCGATGAGTCACAGCCAATGCTTGACCAGTTTGCTCTCTATGAGAGCTTGAGAGAAAGTTTCCTCTCCATGTGACTCTCCCCAAGCACACTATACATCATCAGTCTCTTTCCTCTGTGGCTCCATAATCTCCTTGCTCAGAAAATTTGGGGCACAACTGAGTTTCATGATGTTACAGTACAGGTTCTCCTATGCCCTGAGTCTTCGCTGACCTTGAAAGGCTAGGGGCAAAATGTTGGCTGGCCTTGTGGCTCTTCTATTTCTCCAATTTTGATCTGTGAACATAGTATTTATTATTATTTTATTTATTTATTTTTGTGATACTGGGGGTTGAACTCAGGACCCTGAGCTTGCCAGGCAAGCACTTATCCTACTGAGCTATCTCCCCCGCCCCTACTTTTTTATTAAAGTAGTGAATGTTTGTAAGGAACTGAAACCATACAGAAAAATACAAGGCAGAGGTGTAGATGACCAAAGCTCCAGAGCTTACCCAAGGTGACTTGCTCAGGGCTGGGGCCCTCAAACCCCACCAGGCCCCACAGGCAGGGGAGGGGAGCCCTGCAGGGCACAGCGTCCTCCATGGCAGCCACACCTCCACAAATGCAGTGAGCTTAGGTCTCTTTCAAGTCCAGCCAGGATGCTCAGCCCAGCATTCTGCACACTGACTGCTCTGTTGTTTTAATTTTGACTTTCCCTGACGTGTTTGTGCTGCAGCAACTGCATACCTGGTGCGCAGCCAGGCGTGTGTGTGGCGCCTCTAATGTTCCTCCGTCTCCTCCATTCCCTCCACTCCTGGCCTCCTTCTCACTTACCAAAGATCCATCTCCCTACTTCCTATAATCTTTTATCTTGCTCTTTATTTTATATTTTAGGTTTCTCACAGAAGAGAAACCAAGCGATATTTAAACTTGTGTCTGATTCATTTCACTTCCCATGTCTCAAGGCGCACCTATTTCCCTCTAGGTGGCACAAGTTTCACCCTACTGATACCAGAGGGGGGGCACATCACTGTGTGTCAACGCCATATTTTCTTTGTCCATTAAGTTGTTGATGTACAGTGTATTAGGCCGCTCTCAAGATCCAGCTGTCATGAGTTGTGCTGCTATAAACATGTGTGCGCATCTCAGCATGATGTCTTTAGTTGTTACCTAGATCACTGGGTCAAATGCAGCTTCTAGTTTAGCATTTGGAGGACTCCGCACTGATTCCCACAGTGTTTTCTGGTTTACAGCAAAGTGGAAGGGGTCCTTTTCCCCACAGCCCCCCACCAGAATTTGTTATTATTTGATTTCCCAATAGTCATTCTTTCAGAAGTGAGATGGGACCTCAGTGTTGAGTACCTGCATTTCTTCTGGATGCTTGTGAAGGTTGATTTCCAGGACACTGGTGTTTTCAAGGCAGGATTTTCCCTAGGGGAGGAGCCTTGTCCTGTGAGGGTGACCCCCCATCCCAACACTAGCACCCACAGATTCTGGGTAAGGGAATCAGCATGCGTCCCTTTATCCTTGCTGGAGCAGTCCATCCACAGCAGCGGGAAGATGGTCAGTAAGGTGAGACCCCATCTCTGCTGTGTGCTCCGTCCTGTACTCCAGTCTGGCCTGAACCCAGCTTCTTTCTTTGCTAGAGATGCTCCCTGGGTGCCTGGCTCCAACCCCATGAACGCCTGGCTGGCCCTGCTGTGGCCAGGGAGCAGAGCTTTGGCCTTCCCAGAAGCTGCAGTTCTGTCTCTGCAGAAATGGACAAAAATAGACGCTATGCAGCCCAGAGACAAACTGGGAGCAGCTGCCTCGGGCTGAAGGAGGTGCTTCCTTCAGGACACACAGACTGCCCCTGTCCTCTCAGAGCTGGGGCTGGAAATCTGCTGGACAGCTAGGCTCAGTCACTTCCAGGAAATCCTATGTCCTCCTGCTGTGTGCTTGCCCCCACACAGCCACTTAGGGACCTGGGTTGAGTGGGGGAAGGGCCACGACTGAGCACCTGCAAGGCCTGGTGGAGGGGCTCTGAAGGAGGCCTCCTATGCTTTCCCAGAGGAGACAGTGCATGATCCCTGTGAGGTCTCTTTCCCTGGGCCACTGACCCTGGGACCCTAACACCACCACCCGGGAGTTGGGCTATCAACCTGTGCCTTTGAGGACACAGTGAGTCATGCTGTGCTGCACTCCCAGAGCAGCCTTAACTTTTTCTGTCTGACTGGAAGAGCACAGGGCTGGCGCAGGGAACAGAAAGGGCGTGGGGGTGGGGGTGGGGGGAGGAAGAAATGCTAACCTGCACTAGTGATGACAGGCCGCAGGATGTGGGATGATCCTAGCAGGTAGCAGTGTGCCCAGCTCAGTTATACTTTTTATTTTACACATTTTGAATTATAATGTAATTCAACATTTTCATTCACTCAGAAAAATTTTGATTCTAGTAATCAGCAATTTTGTTCATTGAGGAATGGTTGCAGCTGGAGGTCAGTCATATGCGTAGCTGCAGCGTAACACATTTTAAATGAATTTCTGTTATTTGCTGATGCCTTTCTATGTTTGCTGTTGACTTCAGAATGGCCTGTGGGTTTCTGCTACATGCAGTCATGTAGCTGGACTGGCATGGCATTCCAAGTGGGGGTATATTTTCCTGCCTCTTTACTGTACCTGGTAACCCTGGATTGGTGTCAGGCCTCATGGAATTTACCTTGTTGGTGCTACACAGCTTTGTTTTCCTGAATACATTCTTGGGTTTTGTTCTGGGTTGGCCAAGTTACTTAGAAACAGTTGATTCTTTCTTATTTTATTATTAATATTTATCAGGTGAGATCAGAGCATTAGTTGAAGGCTGATTTTCCCCACAATTGCATCCATACTTTTGTTGTTATCCGAATGGATACCCACTATTGTGGCTTTTTCTTCTCTGTCTTTTGGGAACATTTGGGCTAAAATGAAGAGTCTGTGAGGTTGGATAAAGAAATCAAGACGTGTGACTGTAATGCCAGCACTCGGGAGGCTGAGGCAGGAAGACTGCTGTGAGTTTTCCTTTGTTTTTTTGGTGGAACCAGGGATTGAACTCAGGCTATTGCACTTGCCAGGGAAGTGCTTATTCCACTGAGCCATCTCTCCGGCCCTGCTGTGAATTTTATGACCAGCCTAAGCCACTGTCTTTTACTTTTCTCTCATGGCTGAGACAAAATTCCCATAGTGTGTAGATATTACAGCCCGTAGCAGCTGGCTCCAAGGCAGGGCTGCACAGCAGAGGGCAATAGTGGAAGCTAGCAGAGCAACAAGAGCAGAAGGAGGGAGAGCGCCCCCTTCCTCTGGTGTGGCACTCACACCATTTCCCAGCCCTCCTCTTACACAGGCTGAGGACCTCTATAAAGTGAGAGCCCTAGAGCCAACAAGATAGCTCAATGAAGTAAGCACTTGCTTATGCAAGTGCAGGGGCCAGAGTTCAGTCCCCTGTACCACATGTCACACCAGCCACGCCCCGGCGCACACTTAGCTGGCAACAGAGACAGGGTGTGGTGGCACAGGCCTGTGATATCAGCACTAGAGAGGGTGAAACAGGAGGATCACCACGAGTCTGAGCTGCATAGTGAGACCCTGTATCAAATATATTATAAATAAATAAATAAATGTAACTGTTATAAAGCAAGGACTGTGGCCCCCTGCTGAGTAGTTTGGTTAAAATTCTAAACTTCTCAAGTTGACACAATGAATCAAGCATTATTAGAGATCCTGGAGCATAAATAGCAACCCTAGAGTGTCTTCTATGCCCCAGGATGTAGAACTGCTGGTGTAGCTTAACTAGGTGTAGTTAAGCTTCTAAACTTCTGCAGTGAACACAATGTATCAACCACTACAGCTCCAAAGTGAGCAAAGTGAGTTCTCAAAACACAAAGCAAAAGGAAACAGAAGTCAAGATCCAACTCTGGGCCACCTATGAGAAGCCCATATTAAATATAGAGACACAGACAGTAAAAGATAGCACAGGACAAGCTATGCCAGCATCAGAGGGACATGGGCATCAGAGCACAGGCATCAGAGACAAAGGTCATTTCCTGTGACAGCTCTCCCACACCTTAGAACAGCTTCAAATGCACAAAGACAGCCAAAGCTTAGCTGGGAAATAGACAAACCACCACTGTATGTAGCAAAGGGTGTTCACCTCTGGAACAGGCAGACTGAAATGTGCAAAGCAACAGGGTGACAGGGTGTACAAAGCTGAAACAATGCAGTGGTCAGCTCGACCTGCAAGCCAGACACAC
>PVKA01006188.1:0-47500 GCA_004027165.1 Ctenomys sociabilis | reverse complement strand
CACAAAGCTTTGGGGAAAACCCAGGTGGATGTCACCTATGTTGGAAGATTGGCACTCCTGCTCCTGAAGTGGGGTTGTCCTATCCTGGGGTCCCAGGGTCCTGACACCAAGGGAGACCCTGTGGGAGGGATGGATTTGGCCTTAAGGTGTGTGACCTGGCCAGGGTTTGCCCCCAAGGCTCAGAGTGTGGGGTCAATCACCAGGAGAGGATTAAGGTACCTTGCAATTTGCAAAGTGGGCAACTATCTGGTTGGTAGGGTAGCCATGTTCTCTAGTTGCTATTGCAGGGTGCAGTTTCCTGACTTTGTGGACCCTGGCCCAGGTAGGGCTAGTTTTGAATGCTAGAGACTGCCTGGTCCTATCCCTGGCCAAGTGACTTCTGACTCTCAGGTCCAGCCCAGGCAGCTGCAGGTTCAGAATGACCCTGGGCTGCAGTGGGTAGACTAGACTCAGGCCAAGCTGGGGTGACCCATACCCTGGCCATATGCCCAGAACCACTGCCCTTATGGCTCAGCCTTCAGGGCCCAGGCCTCCCTGGCCCGCAACCTCTAGATGCCTCCATGTGGCAGGAGCAGGATCTCCACTCTGCGGAAGTGAGGTTGGCAAGCCCAGCCTGCTTCTGCTTCTTCTCCCAGTCCACGGAGAGCTCACAGGACCTGGCCCAGGCCTCACCCTGGCCCAGGAATCAGACCCTCACCTCCTGGCAGGGCACTAGCCTGTGGCCATAGAGCACTGGGTGATGTGGTGACTGCTGCTAGCCCCACCTTGCTCTGGTGGCCTCAAGACCCCTCACAGTGCTGCAGTCATGGGCCAGAGCATGGTACCCTGAGATCCTGGCTGGAGATAGCTCTTGCCTCCCCTATAGTCAGAGATACCTGCACCCTGCAGGCAGGGGACAGTTGCCCCTAGGGATACCTCTTCTAGCGCATTTCATGCTCTTCTGTCCTCAAATTGCCCCTGTCGCCCTCAAGTGGCATCTTGAAACACACCCAGGACTGAGAGTGGTCTCAACCCTCAACCCTGGACCCAGTTTGGTCCATGGTCTGCACTGGAGGGGTTTACTGTCAGCACTCCCTGCACTCACTCCAGGGGCCAGGGCCAGGGTGGGCATGGCAGCGCCTGTCTCCTAAGGGCACCAAAGCCAGGGCCTTCTAGCAGAAATTCATTCCCTGGGTCCTGGAGAGGTCCCTGCTGCTGCTCCAACTCCCAGTGGCCTCTGAGGTGGTAGCACCTCCCAGCCCCACCCTGGAGCTACCTCCCTCTGCTCTGTAGGGCTCCCTGCCCTTCTAGGGGTGGCCCTGTTTCCCGCAGTCCTTCTGTGTGGGGTGGGCAGACTTCCTTTGTACCTTCCTCTCTGGATGTCAGCCATTTGACCTCCTCCTCCTCCCACAGTATGGCATTAAGAAGAAGGAAGAGCGTGAGGCTGAGGCCCAGGCCGCCATGGAGGCCAACTCAGAGGGCAGCCTGACTCGGCCCAAGAAGGCCATCCCACCAGGCTGTGGTGATGAGCCGGAGGAGGAGGACGAGAGCATCCTGGACACGGTCATCAAGTACCTGCCTGGGCCACTGCAGGACATGTTCAAGAAGTAACACAGCCTGGACAGCTGGGAGCTGGAGCCCCTGCCTGCCCCCTGTACAGACCCTCAGAGGCCCCCCGGGCATTGGGAGCAGCACGGCCCCCACGCCACTATAAGCCATAGTCCTAGGTCCACCTGCCCGCGCCTCTCCCGCAGCAGCCCTGCCACCCTCGCCAAGGCCCAGGGCACAGCCCCTCTGTGCTAGCTGGACCCCTACTGCCCTCACATATACCATCCCTACCAGCCAGGTCACCCCAGGCCAGCTCTTCACATACCCTGGGCGTGGTCCATGCACCATGGGAAGGGGCCGTGGGGTTCAAACTCAGGAGCACAGCCATAGTAGGGGTGGATGTCTAGGCTGGGGAGCAGCAGCACTTGGCCCACTGTACACTACCTGGGTTGCTGGGCCTGAAAAATCCCTGCTCTGTCTTCCCCACACCCCCACCAGGCCTCGCTTTTTCTGTCCCCTGCTACCTCCCTCCTCTGGGAGGATCTCTTCAGCTGTTTCCATCTCAACCAAGGGAAATGAAGAAACAGGTCTAGAGTTCTCTGACACTCCTGAAGAACATGCTTGCAATCTGCCTCTCCCTGGCTGTCACCCCTGTCCCCAAAGGGCTCCTGCCCTTGCCCTGGGACACTCATACTCCAGTCCTTGAGAGACTTGAGAACATGGTGGGGGCAGGGAGATGGGGGGCAGGCAGGTGCAGGGGCTCAGCTGTCCCTGCATTTACTCCAAAGTGCTGTGTGCAGTGCTTGGTAAGCCGGTGTGGGTCCTGGGTGGGGGCTGAGGGGCTCCCTGTGCTCAGACCAAGAGAGCCTGGGCAGTTGGCAGAATGGTCCCGGAACCTCTCATCCCACTCTCCCCATGCGCCTCCGTTTTTTCTCCCCTATGTTTAATTTGCATCACAATTTGTTGAATCTCAGGTAAATGAGGTCTTTGGTATTTGATGAGTTTTACCTTGACAGAAAGGCTGTTGCCTGGATCCCTCTGGCCCTTTCTGTCCACATCAAAACTGCATTCAGTGTCCAAGGGTGGCAGACCAGGGCCATGGCATGACACTGACCTTCATGACCTTACATAGCTCTTAGAGAAGCCATATCAATTAGACTGCAATACAAACTGTGGACACCCATCTGTCCAAAGAGGCGAAGCATGCCTGGCGCCTGCGCCCTGCTCGCCCCCGCCATCCTTTGCTCCTCTTGGGTCCACGTCTTTTTAAAATGCTTGTTTCCACACGTTGAAAAGCCAGCTCTGAGCAGCCTGGGTGTTCTCTTGTGTCAATCCCAAATCCCGTGGCCAGTGCATGGGTGCCCAGGGCCGCCCAGCTTAGCAAGATTGTGTCACTGTCTGTCTGTCCTTGCACCTGGCCTCTTCCTGCATGTCGGGGGCCCTTGTGTGTGGTCTCTCTGGATGGAATCACAGCTAATAAAGTGATTTCACACCGTGTAGCTCTCTGTCAAGTCCCCACTCTGGCTGGAGGATGCCTTCATGACCATCAGGTAGAAGTTACCTCCTCTGTGGGGGCAATTGCTGGGCATCCCCAAGGTCCTGACACACTCCGAGGGCAAGTCTCACTGGTCATCACTTTGGGGCCTATGGCAGTGCCAGGCAGTCAGACCTGTGGGAACCTCGGGTCCATGCTTACACTGTTGGGTCCTTTCCAACTCTGGGTGTCCCTCTCTCCTTACACATTCTTCAGAGCTAGGCCTGAGACCAGATGATACCAGAAACCCCACCCGCCTCCTCTCTGTGGGCACGTCCCTGCCCAGTCCACTCTGATGCTCCGCCTCACCCTGAGGTGCTCTGCCACTAGTATCCCCAGAAAAGCCTTGACAGACTTCTGGAGGCTACCTCCAGTGAGACAGAATGTCTGGTTGTCCAGTGATCTTCCAGCAAGATCAGCCCAGTCTCAGCAGGCAGAGATGTCACATGTTCCCCACTTTTGCTGAGGTCTTACTGGGTACAGAAGGCCTTTCAGAGTGAATGCTCTTTAGGGTTAGCACAGAACAGTATCTCTCACCCCAACCCCTGCCTTATGGGGAGAGTGTTGGGAGGTCACTGTTGAGCTATTCAAGGGGCAGCCACCTACGGAGGTAGCACAACTGTCCTTCCATCCAGATCTGCACGCACAGGGGTCCAGAGGGCTTCTCTGCATCTTTGGATGCTACATGTGGCTGCTGGCACAGCTGCTCACACAGGGCACCCCAGAGTTCACCACTTTTCATCTCCACTTTCCAGCACTCATCCCTACCCACAGCCCCATCTAGATCCTTCCTGAGCCTGTGCAAATGACCCGGATGTGCTGGGTTAGTTGGCACCTTGGCTAGCCAGTCCTAGCAACTGATGGCTAGATCCTGGCTAGAGGATCTGGTGGTCTGAGGCCTCCAAGGGAACACTGGAGCCAGGCCTGTGGATAATCAAAGTCCCCCTCTTTTGCACCCTATCACTCCAGTGATGAGAGACAAGATGAATTTGTGTTGTTGGAAGCAGTGGTTTCCACTTTGGAGAAAAATAGCCAGGTTAAGAGGGTAGGGTGAAACGCTGAGGGCTGCTGCTTCTTGGATTATGTGGGGACCCCAAAGGGGGAGGTGATGGCCAGGAGAAGTCATTCTGGGGCAGGGATGGCAGGGGCTGCTTGGTGTTGCTCACCCGGCATCCACTCCGCCCATGCCCTCCCAACTAGCATCACAAGTGGCAAAGGGATGACTCCCAAGCCAAGCAGGCGCCCTGGCACCGGAAAGACCTGGCCCCTCTCAGCAGAGCCACCACCCAGCCATCCGGGCCCCAAAAGCACGCTAAAAGGCGCGGCAATTAAAAACCATTTTGTCCATATCTGTTAATCCGCAGCGAGACAAACCCTGCTGTCCCCACAGAGCTATTGGGGCCGGAATCCTGGGTCTTGGCCACCTGTCCACACCATCTGGTCCCCAGTAGACCTGGCACCAGGAAGAAGCGCCAAGGACAGAGATGTCGCACTGTATCGCCGCCAACGCTACTCGTCGCACCCTCCCAAACCAGCGGGCCTTTGTATTGACTCTGAGAAGGTCACGTGCAAAAGTGTGCGCGATCAGGCAGAGCCAGAGATATGTATTGCTGGGGAAGCCCGTCTCCCCCCCCGGCCCCCCCGTGGTCGCTTGGCGATGGACTTGGCCTGGATGGGGATTCACACCCCGAACCCTTCAGCCAAGTCCCCCTTCTCTGGCCTACGGCCTCTGGCCCCGCCCCCACCCACGCCTATCTCTGCCCATGCCTCAATCCTGGCTACACCTCCTCCTTTCAGGCCCCGCACAAGGTCCCTCCAGGTGTAGCCATTGGCTAAGGGATCTGAGCGAGCTGTGATGGAGGCTCCCAATCCTCTACCTCTGCCTTGGGTGAGCTCAGAGCCTCCAGCAAGAGCTGCGTCTTGTAACTCCACCTGCTGTACTGGGGGCCAGGATAGGCTGAAAACAAGTTGGGGACCCACTCCAGGGCTCACCCTGAGCTGCAGGGAGACTGTGTGGGGACTCTGGCTCCGGCTTGGTAGGGTTTGTGCTTTCCTAGAACTGAGCCTGAAGGGTGCCAGGAGCTGAGAAAGCTGGGGTGAAACAGACTGGTCAATAGCCCTCATACTGTAGTTTGTGGGACCACTGGTGCCAAGCTCAGGGAAGACTCAGTCTGGGTTGAGCTGTCCTTCACCTCTGGCTAGGGTGCTAGAGGCTGGTGGGGCATCCCTGCACCTAGACCCATGGCCCGGTGGTTCCTGGGAAGGTTTGCACCTCAGAGGACGGGCATCAGAGCTGGAATTCAGCGACTAGCCATGTAGTACGACTATTTCTTGCAATCTTCAGTGAGTCCACTGACATTCATGCTGTATAGAGAGCAGAGGACTTTGCCTGAGAAGATCCAGTGTTCTAGTCAGCTAGACAAAGGCCTAAGACTGGACAGGAGGAGGCCTGGCAGAAATGACTGGGGAGAGTCTGCTGCTCTTGGCAGGAGGCAAAAGGGGCATAAGGGGGGGTAGATGGTCATGGTGGAGCTGCAGGTAGGCACTGCCCTTTGCTTCACTGCACCACTAACCTTGAGCTCTCCCAAAGGAGAGTGACCAAGAGCCTGACCTCTCAAAGCATTCCTGCATTTCAGGGTCTATTCCTCTGAGTCAGCCTGTGTTCATGTATGCCCTTGGGCAGGGCACATCCTGTGACACTTCCTGGGCCCCCTCTTCTCCATTCTTCCTTCAGCCATGGCAAGGCCAGGAATAGAGCAACCTGATGGGACTCCAAACAAAACATCAGACATAAAGTAATCAACCTGGAGAAATCCATCTATGCCTGGGGTAGGGACTAAGGGAATATTATAAAACAAGCAAAACAAACCTGTCACGAGCTGTCAGAACTTCATGAGAGCTGAGAGCTCTGAGTGGTCAAAGCTGACAGAGCACAACCTAAATGGAAGTGTTATGGTTTATATCTGGATGCCCTCCCCAGGCCTTGTGTGTTCAAAGATGGGCCTTGTGGAAGGTGATATGGGGCACTGCAGCTGACTTGGTGTTAAGAAGTGAGGCCTGGTCAGAGGAGGAGGGGCAAGGGTATGTCCTTCAGGGTGTATCTCCTCCCTGGCTGCTTCCTGTCCCCATTTCCTGAGCAGCTCTCCACCACTATGCCCTTGGTGCTACCTGGGGGCCAGCTGACTGTGGACTGAAAGGTGAGAAACTTCTCTTCCTTTTGGTTGTGTCAGGTATTTTGTCTCTACAATAGGTAACTAAGGGATAGTGAGATAACTCAGTGGACTAAGCTACTAAGGGGGGATGGATGTTTGATCCCTGACAGCACATGTTGCACCAGCCCTGCTCCAGGTGCACTGAGCCAGCCACCAAGACTGGACATGGTGGTGCATGCCTATAATCTCAGTGCCAGGGAGGCTGAAAACAGGAGGATCACTATGAGTCCAGGCTGCACAGTGAGACCTTATACCAAATACATAAAAAATTAATTAATTTTTTTTTAAAGGAAACTAAGAATAGGGGATGGTCCACACCAACACGAATCCTGAGTCAGTACATAAGCTGTGAGTCTCCACCAGTGGTGCACACAGCTTATGTCATGCTCTGCCCTTGAGATGGTTGCACAAAGGTGTGCAGCATGGAAGGGGAAAGGGTGATTCACAGTGGAACCACCTGTGAATACACCTTGGGTGATCCAAGTGACCATCACCAGTGACATGTTGCATGACAAACTGTACAGATCTGTGTTTGTGGAAAAGAGCATAGAACTTCTGGGGTCTTTCTCTCAGAAGCCAGCACCTCAGTCCAGTCATCAAAAAAGTATCAGACCACCCCCAATGTGGGATGCTTGCAAAATACCCAACCACCTCTCCTCAAAATCACAAAGGTCCCTGTTAGAGTTTGTGTCTAATTTTCCCCCAAAGCCTTATGCAGTCATGGGATGGACTTCTAGAGTCTGTGATTAATTTATGATCCAATGTGATTATGGGTGAGTGCCACACTCACCTTGGGGCAGATGGCCTGACTTCAATATAATAAGGAGGGGAGACAGGCTTGCTCTCTGCTGCCACTTGCTCTTCCTTTTGTTCTTGCTGACTTCTGCTGCCATGAATAGCTGCCTTCTGCCATGTGCCACTTGGCCTTGGAGCCAGCTGAAACCTCCATAAACTGTCAGCTAATAAACCTTTCCTTACTTAATTTTGAGTTTCAATTATTTTGTCCCAGCACTGAGAGAAAAGGAAGCTTGAGAAGCTCACAGCCAGGGGAGCCCAAGAAATGTGAGTGGTAAATGTCATGAAGTGTCCTCTGCAAGATCCTGGGACACACAAAAAATCAAAGGAACACTAAGAGGCCGGGCATGGTGGTGCAGGCCTGTAATCCCAGCACTTGGGAGGCTGAGGCAGGAGGATTGTTGTGAGTTCGAGACCAGCTTGAGCTACAAAGTGAGCTTAAGGCCAGCCTGAACTGCATAGTGAGACCCTGTCTCAAAAAGACAAAAAAAAAAAAGGAACACTAAGAGGGTATGAAGAAAATGCACTGTGGTTAATAGTAGCATGTCTGTGTGGGCTCATTCATGACAGTGAGGTGCCAATACCAGGGAGTTGGTTAGGGTCTAGGAGCTCTCTGTACTACCTTCCTTGTCAATTCTCTAAATTTGTAACTGTTCTGAAATTAAGTCTCTTAAAAAAAAAAAAGTAACTTCCTGGAAAATGAATGATTCAGTTCATCAGATTCAAAACCAGTAGCAAATGACAGACACAGAAGGTCCCCCAAGCAGCCACACCCTCCGAGAAGAGTCTCAGCAGCATCGGATGGAAAGTCAGAGCTTCCTCATGAATTCCTCTTCTTCCAATAGGACAAGGTGGGAAAGGTTGCAGGCAGACAAGTTCGGTGGAAAGAAGAATCAAAATTCACTTCACTGTAATGAAGTAAGTGAAAAATCCCATTTTGAACAGGGCAGGATGGAAAGAACCAGCAAGACACTAAGGAACCACTACTCTATGGAGAAATAAGCAAACAAGTGATTACTAAGTGCAAACACAGACCAGGAGAACAATAACTGGAAAGCAGAACAGAATGGGAACTAACCCAATAAAACCAAAGTTCAAGATGTTAAACTGAAAGCATTAACACATCTGTTCCGTGTGAATAGAATGAGCAGGCTGAAAAGCAGGAAAAGAAATGGAAGATTGTATTTCTTGTTTCCAAGAGAATAATTAGCAAATTTGGCCTATTGGACACAGGATTCTTTTTTCTTTTCTTTTTTTTTTCTTCTTTCCTTTCTTTCTTTCTTTCCCTTCCTTCCTTCCTTCCTTCCTTCCTTCCTTCCTTCCTTCCTTCCTTCCTTCCTTCCTTCCTTCCTTCCTTCCTTTCTTCTTTTTCTTTCAAGACTGGGTCTTGCTGTGTGTTTGGATTATAAGCATGTGCCACTATGCCTGGCCAACAGAATTCTTCACCCAGTTGCAAGATACACATTCTTTTCAAGTCCATGTGAATATGTGTTGGGAACCACTGAAGCTGAAATTGATCATATGTGGGAGGGCAGGATGACACCTCATTGCCTAAAGCAGTCAGGCTACCTCAGTCTTGAGAAAAGCATTCTGCTTGGACACTGTGGGCTATTAGTCACTGGGTAACCTTGTGTCCTTCAACTTTGTAAAGGTATAAATAAAAGCCCTTACTGTTGGTCTGGAGGTTATTGTGCCAACCAGGCAGACAAGTCACCACCTAACCCAGCCCTTGTCTTCTTATCTATCTTTTCCTCATTCCTGCTGCCATTTCTCCCTGGGGTATAATGGGCCACACTGAGAGACCAACAGATCCCTACCAATATTCACAAAAGTCAACTGTGTTGGGTCATGAAGGAGTCCCTATAAAACTTAGGATTAGGGGGAGATAGCTCAGAGGCATAAGCACCTACCTGGCAAGCACAAGGACCAGAGTTTGATTGCCAGCCCTGGAACTACATGCTGGCCCTGGAACCAGGTGTGGTGGCCCACACCTGTAATCCCAGTACTTTGGAGGTTGAGACAGGAGGATCACTGTGAGTTCGAGACCAGCCTGAGGGCTACAAAGTGAGCACAAGGCCATCCCAAACTGCAGAGACCCTGTCCCAAAACAAAAAACAAACAAACAAAAAATGCCCCTCAGGATTAGAATAAGATGGGACCTGTTATTGCCTTGGGACATCTGATCTAGAGATTAACAAGGGAGATGATCAGAAAATCCCCTTCTATTTTGAAATTAAGCTTCCATGTTATCCATGGGACAGAATAAATCAAAGTGAGCTGTTGGGTTTTTTATTTTGTTGTTTTTAGTATAAATTATAATTTGACTTAAAGTCTGAAGAGTAACCTCTTAAATATCAGGATTTAATATGTATGTCTAGCTCAAAAACTGACAGAATAATAAATGGAAAGAAGAAAAGGTAACTTGTGTATAGGCCACTGAAATGGAGAAAGAAGCAAGCACAAAGCCCAAGGCAGATGACAGGAATTAAGTCCCCATGTCATTACATGAAACACCATGGCAGATGCCTTTGCATCCTTATCCCCTGATCTGCTACCTTGGTCCCTCTCAGCTGTCCTATCCCTGCTGCATCAAGTACCTCATCTGGAAGGCTGTTCCATGTGTAAGCAGCTAGCAGTCGCTGGAGACACACCCAGCACGGGTCCTGGGCAGCATCTGACCTCAGTGATCACCCTGATCTTCAACCCTAGAAAGGAACTGACCACCCAGCACAAACCTCTCCCCTGTCCCTTTGTCATCTGTGAGGCCAGCACACAAACCTATCGGCCCTGTATCAGAATGCTTCAGCCCCTGTCTCAAGACATCCCGTAGTTGTCACTCCTCAGGAGAAAAACATTCTGCTTGGACACTGTGGGCTATTAGTTCAGTGAGAAAGGCCTTTTCACAGGACCAGGGTTATGCATGGTGAGGTGGAAAAGGCTCATGAAGCACCAGGTCCCTCTGTGATGGGGAAGAGGACAACCTGCCTACTGCCAGACCACTGCACTGTTGGCAGGAGGGGCTGTCATCTCTGGCTTCATCTATACTTGTTGTGCCTGACTTAAATGGAGGGTGCTCTTCTTTCTTGATACATAAGAGCCACTGAGCAGCTTTAGTAATAACAGTAGCCTAGGCTGTGCTCCTGCACGAGTCACCGTCTCTTTGCTGGGCAGACTTCTGGGAGATACCAGGTGGTCTCAGAGCAGGTGCTTTGGATTAGCCTGAAATATGACCACTGCCCGCCAGATGATGGAAAAGATGTGGACAGAAGTTAGTGGGGTGCCAGACTTCCCTAACCTCAATGATAGCATCTTTCACCTGTGACCAGTGTCCCTGCTTTATGCAACATGCCGGGGTGAGGACACATCCTGGCTAGCTATATTGGGACACCTAGGGTCCTAAAAAAGGGCCATTTAGACGATCACCTGGGGGCTGCTGTGACTCAAGAGACCTCAAGTGGCCTGAGATCACATCTCCATGTAGCTAGAGGAGAGGGTGTGCCAGCCACTAGGGGCCAAGAAATGCACAGCCACACAAAGATAGCTGGGCTTCCTGTACTATGCCAGGCCTGACCTAGAGTCTTAGATCCCCATCCCATGCTAGAAGACAAGTTTATCCCTTGTTTGGACATGCAGACAGGTTTTCCCAAGATAATGCTTGTGCCCCAGGCTGCCCCTGCTCTCGTGGCCACCAATCCAGTGTGTATGACCCTGCCAAATGCTGCAAGGAAGGTCCTGAGCAGAGTTCCTCAGTGCAAGTACCCTGAGTCACCAAGACTTCGGTCCTGGCAAGGGTGCCTGGAGCCAGTCCCAAAACATGGCACAGAAAAAACTAACAAGATGGACATATGGGAACAGCCTCCTGGGAATATGAAGAGCAATGCCAGAGGCCATCGCAGGCTAAAACATGGGGCAAGCAGGGCCCAGTATGCATTGGCTGCATCAAGAGGTGAAAGGCAGAATGGTAGAACCCAAAATGGTGGAACCTGGCCTTACATTTCCCATTTCTCTGTCAGTGGCTTCCTCAGCTGTGTGCTGGTTGTGGGTGGACACGGCCTGCACTGGTACACAGCTGTCAGTCTGTGGGGGTATGCTCTTAGCAATGCCCACAAAAGGAGGGGGAGAGAAGCAGTTTACACTTGTGTACAGCAGTTGGCATCACAGGGGACTATGGATGTCTGGCCATCCCCACGTCCATAACCTGACAGCCCTGGAACAAGGAGGAGGTGGTAGGTAGCCAAAAGCCCCAGAGAGACATACATGCAATGGGAGAGAGGGAATGCTGCACATGTGGGGGGCTGCCACACTGCTAAGTGTATGCTCCTTAGTGCAGGGAAGGATCAGGGGTGAGATGTACCATACCCACAGCATTTCCACACCAGTTGCAGGGATGCCATGTATCTTTGGACTCATTCCAGAATCCTAGCAAATAAGTCCCTTGTGTAAAGTGGTAAAGGGCTTCCTTCTAGCCTATGCACATTCCCCTGCAGGCAAGTTACATCTAGATGACTTGAAATACCTAATATAACTGAATGCCACATAAAAAGCTGTTATATTCTACTTTAGGAAATGAGAAAGAAATCTACATGTTTTCATTTCAGATGTAATTTTTTTCCTGAATATTTTAGGTACATGGTCTGTTGGATCTGTGAATTTGGAATACATGAACACAGAGGGCTGACCATTCATAACAAATCATGTCTTATACTCTTACAAAGTATTTTATATAATAAATTTCCAGTCTGGGAGTTTTTTCTTCTGCTTTTATTACAAGCATATAATATTAATTGGCAAAACACTGAATACAAGCTTCACTATCATGAAATCAAAACATTAAGCAATATTCCAAAAAAGATTTTAGACAAAAAACTAGCCACCGATGGTACAAAAATTACACACCAACACAAAGCATAAAAAATGTAAACTTTCAAATTAAACAGTCAAAAGTATGTATCTGCATTATCATTTCCATACACCGTGATAGCTTTCATTAGCTTCCACGTGCCATGGGTGAAGGCTCAGGCTGAGCTATTGTCCCCGACCTACGTCATTGTCATTTGGGAAAAACGTGTCTCCAATACCCATCTGAGTTACTGGAATGGAGGACGCTCATACCAATGCCACACGCATTGCAGGGACACATGCCTCAGCCCACTCTTCAGTGCACTCGCGGGTGGGACAGGAACACACAGAGGTGGCTGCGGCTCCCCTCAGCTGTTCCCAGAGGGGCACAATATGTGTAAAGATTATGATATAATTTAAATGATGATTTTCTACTCTACTTATCCCAGTTACTTCCTTAATGTATTTAAGTATCAAGGCAGAGAAACACATTTGTTTTCATGTTAAGGTCACATGTGATGTGGTGGAGCTTATATGATTTCCTGAGGAAACAGATAAATTGGATTCTTTTGTGATTTAGCTATCTGCACTAAATTTATTTTGAACGTTTTGAGAGCACACAAAGTATGTACGTACAATGTAGAAATCAGCTGGCTCATTCCTAGGTCATTCAATCGAGGACACATTTCAGATCACTGTGAAATGCCACACTGCAGGCCTCTAGAGACAAAACTAAAGACTCTCCAAAGACAGTGAATGCCAAGCACAGGCCTCAGGGGCTGGCAGGCCAAGAAGGCAGCACCGTCAGGTCTGCAGGCTGAGGTCACACGATGCCAGCAGTGGGCCTAGGACCCACAGGCTGCAGTGGCAATTGTTCTTCAATATTGCTGGCAGGTATACACACACACAAACACACGCACACACACATAAATGCACGCACGCACGCACGCACACACACATACACTCATACACATGCAAACAATCCCAGTAACAGCATTGTATACCAACAATGAAAAAGAAAAGCCAAATAGGCAAATGCACATATTTTGAAATTCCTATATTCCCTTTCTGTTTAGCAGAATCAATGCTACATCACAATTTAAACACATCTAATAATGCATGTTGGAATCTATTGCACAAAAGCATAAAAATGCTCTTCATCCCTATAAAAACATATGAATTAAAGCCTACTCAAAGTAAAAGAAGCTTGCAAAACATCTTACAATTTCATCTTATATGCCTGTAAATAAAGCTGGACCACCAAAACCAAACAACTGGATGGGAATATATGATAGAAGGCTTAAAATAGAATAAATAATTTTATAAAGTTAAGTTTTCTTTTTTAACCCCCCAAATCTTAAATTCAATATTATATATTCTATCTGAGTTTTCTATTTTTGTGAAAACGGTGTCCAGCAAGACCACGTGTGGGAGAGGCTGGTCCCACTGCTGCCGGAGGTGTGCAGGGCCCATCTGACAGCCTTCGCTTTACCAACACAACAGTGGTGAAAACAACTTCACAGCAATTCCATCTGCTAAGAAAACTTAACAGGACCAATTGCTAACTGATCCTGGTGTTCATGCTGAAAAAGTAAAATTCAGCTTTTGATGTCAAATGAGAGCTTGACAGAATGAAATGGACCACCCAGAGCGTCCACTGATGCAGGCTCCTCCACTCTCGGCTCTGAACTAGGTAAGGCTACAAGTCAGACCACGGGGCAGAGGGCGCCAGGACGGTCCTGCAGTGAAGACAGTTGCATGGTGGAATCTTAGAAAAATAGGTACTTTTGCTGCTGAGGTTTGTTCAGGATAACGGTGACAGAAGCTGGGTTGCTCGGGGTGGGCGGCACCTGGCCAGAAATTGGGTTGGACATGACATCCCACCTTGCTGCACAATGAAATCTATCAACTTAGCACCATAGCAAGTCAAGTGACTCCAAAGGTAGCTACAAAGTTACAAATATGAGATTATACAGCAATATTAAGTTTGATCTAATGGTGAATTAACTTTATTTGAATTTGGAGGCTCAAACTGTTTAATCCTTCTTTAGTTTCACCACACAGGAAAATACCTAAATTCTAATGTTACACTTAAAACTGCATTGTGATAATGTGGTTTTACAGAATGCTTCAGCAGTACATGTGGTTTGAGGTAGACAGGTAATATTTACTCATAAACCCTTGTGTAGTAACTCTAGAAACGATTTGGATGAATAGCCAGCTCAGGAAACAGAATAATCCACACAGTCCTGGGCTTGAATGAAGAGGTGAGTTTTGACCAATTTCTAACCAAGGCTTGTGTCTGTGTTTTAGAAAGGCCTCGTAGAAAAGGTTGCCTGGATGAGCTAATGGATGTTTCCTCATCAGGGACCTTAGGTCTCACTGGCCGCTGCTTCTGACATTTTGCGTGTGTGAAACAGGAAGCAGAAGAAAATAAATGGAACTGGATGTTGACAAGCCCAAACGTAGCTTTCAAAGTAAATTCAAGAAAAAGTTCCAGTCACTAAGGGAAAGACTCACTAAAGCCTGGCCCTCAAATACACCAAGAGCCTCATCTACCCAGCAAGAGCTGGAGGTGGTGGCCCAGACCAATGACCAGCTTCGGTCCTGCTCATCAGTGAGGCCATGGAGGGAAGGAGGCTCTGGGGAGCACTGCAGCTGCTGTGGAAAGCGGCCCATCCCTTACAGGCCCACATCTCAGGCTTGAGGGAACAACATGTCTGCACTGGCAGAACTTATTCTCTCCTTTGATAAAAACATCTCACATTTGAGAGGGGTAGATTTTGCCTGTGACCGAAAAAGCAACTTTGGCTGGGCAGAGCTGGGCCCAGTTGCTTGGCTCAAAAGCTACCTTCTGAGGAGGGCCACAAAGTAGGGCATCTCTCCTTATGGGAGACTTCAATCCCCACACAAGTGTGAAAGTGGTCTCCCCACAGGCTGTACTTCATCTGATAAGCGCCAAAAACAAATACCACCATCACTCTTACCACCACAAAAAAAGGGAAACAGTAAGAAATTAAATAATGGCATCAAAGAACTTGTGCCCATTTTAATAAAAGCAATTTTGAAAAATAAAAACTTTTGCCAGCCAACACTTAGCTGGCGAAAACACCTCTGGTCTACCCTGCTGAGTGTGTCTGAACTGAGATGGGAAGCCTGGGGTGCTGGAGGCCCAGGCTGGGGCTGGGTGGTGCCGTGCAAATGGGAACTCAAGCACCGTGGCTGGATCATGGTACTATGCAAGCCTCTTTTGGTATGCTTTTAAATTAATTTTTTATATATCTTCTAAGTCTTCAAGAAGCTAAAGGCAACATAAATATCATTTACCATAAAACATGTTTCAATAACTTAGGAAGGACTCAATAAAAGTAGAAGTATTTTTGAGGCTTATCGTGAAACCTAATCCAGGAACTAAACTGAAATGAACTCTTGACTCTCAAGACCTGGAAAGCAAGCAAGGGCAATCTGTGCCAGAGGGTGGCGTGGATGCCTAGTGCAGGCGCTCATTCCTCTGCCTATGGGCCAGAGGCAGAGATGGGCACATTCAGCTCCATGAAACTGCGAAGTGTTTTCATCCTCTGTAAACGCGTGCTGGTAGTGTCTTGTTGGGTGTGGATTCTTTTATACAAAAGTTATAAATATTCTCTATTCAGAAATCTGGTCCACATGGCACCCAGAGGCAACATTTTACGGCGCAGTCACTGTGCACAACCAAGTGCAGCTGGGTGCAGGCCAGAGTCTGCAACGCAGGCTCACAGCAAGTCCATCTTGGGTCTGTAGTGCAGCAGGAGGGGGGCCTTCTGCAAGACAAGGACACAGGGCCTCATGGGGCAGTGGGCAGATGCTGAGCCCACATGCATGTGTTTAGAGTAGTGCATGATCACACGTGTCCTAGGTAATGTATAGCTGCAGAAGTCCTGGGTTGTCTAGGACTAGGGACTACCTATAGGTCCCATGCCAGGGTCCAACACCTCCACCACCTGTTCCTCCCACCCCCCCAGTACCAGCTCTGCTCTGGACCTCATATTCTCTGACCTTGGTGTTGCTCACCCCAGTCCCAGCAGCCTTGGTCTTGGTCATCCTGGGCCCTGGGCTAGCCCTGGGCCTCAGTCATCTAGGACATGTATGCCTGGCCATCTAAAATCCCACTGCCCTACTGGTTGAGGAGCAGCACCTAGATGATGACTTCATATGGGCTTCCTGCCTCAGGAAGGCACCTGAAGGCTCAAATGTTTGCTCTGATTGCAGTGGTCACTGCCTCTGTGGGCCAGACAGGGATGAGGACTCTGTGCCAAGGACGCCTGGCTGAGGTGGATGATTTCAGAAAGTGTTTCCCAGCAACTCTTGTGGTCATACATGCAGAGCAGTGCCTCCCAGCAGTCTGGAAACCAGGCAAAACAAATAGCAAAATAAGCAGCTCACCTTGAATCTCCACCGTGTGACCACCACAAACTTGAGGGTGTGGTCCTTCCCCAGGATTTCCTCATTGCATAAGATGTCCAACTAGGGGAAAGGAGCTACAGTTAGGGACATGCTTGACCCACAGTGATACTGGTGCCAACTAGGGCTATGTGAGGAACAAGGTGCCCACGTCTTTGAAATGTATGTTTCCCCAGATACTCATTGAAGAGTTCTTATCAGAGGAATCTGGTATTTTATTCATTTACACCTCCCCATCATGTCACGGTTAATGGAAATCTGACCATATGCTACCTGTCAGAAGTGTCCCTGAAAGGTTCATCCCTCCTACAAGGTCACAAGCATATGACCTGGCCTAGCTGTCCCTTATGTGTGGTGAGAGCTGGGTACCTAGCCCTGCCCCTCATGCCCCAAACTACACAAATCCGAGTCCCTGGTCAGCTCACTACTTCTGAGGAGGCCTCTATAGAGGTCTTCATTGTAACTCTTCCAAGCCAAGAGTCACCCCTGTCCCTGCGTCTATGCACTGAGGACAGGCCACATGGTGGTACCAAGGTACCCCAGGGGTATAAGTAGGAGTAGTCATTCACCCACCAGCCTATCCCACAGGGTCATGCTGCCAGGCTCTCACCAAGGGTACTCTGTGTCCTTGTCCTCTTACTGAAGCAGAGGAAAGAAATGGGTACCCAGTGTTATTCTTATCTAACAAACTATTTTGAGTACTTTTAGGTTCACATCAAATGGAATAGCAGGACCAGCTCCACTCACCCTGCTGGCCAGCCCCACCACCCACATCCACATCCCAGGGCTCCTCTGTCCGGGCAGGCAGGGACTGATGTTGGCATGTGGCCAGTTTGATGTAACAAGCTGCTCAGTAGGCATCCAGAGCACACTCCAGTTCCACCTCCATATAGCTCTGCGTGCTGGCTTCATCTCACCAGTGCCAATGCCTCGGCCTGGAGGTCTAGCCAGTACCAGTGCTATCTCTTACTGTCTGCTCCATCTCCTTTGTCTGAGTGTACAGGACTGTGACCCAGATGGCCTCTAGAGTATCTCCTTCAGTGGAGGACAAAGTTGCCTTTGGGTGCCTGGGTGGCCATCCAGCCACCTCCTGGTGGGTATGCTATGCTACACCCTGGGCTGAGCATCACAGGTGGCTGTTGCTCCTGGCAAGCTGTGGGGTCCTCCTTCATGTGGGTCCCAGTGATGCTCAGGGGCCCAACCTGCCAGCATTTGTAGAGATGGTGCTTGCCCGTCCCACAGTACCTTCCTGGGAGCCCAGTGTGACATCCTTAAGACTGATCACCACCTGAAGCAGATATATTTCACCCTCCCTTCTAGGTTGTTTGTTGTATTCAGGGTTTACAAGAGAAAAGATTTAATATAGGACACATAATTTATAGGATTATAATAGTTACCTAAAGAGTCAAATGCAAGAGTGTGGGAGATCTGCACACACACAAGACACCCAAGGAATCCAGCTGAGTGTCTGGATCCCATAGCAATATCATGCATGAATCCAGCTAAAGAATTGGAGGCCACAATGTCCTCCATGAGCCCAGCTGGAGACCTAGAACCCACAACAATGTTTCATGAAAGTCTCAATCAAAGAGCTACATTTGGTCAGTTGTGGGAGCTAGAAAGTCTGCACCAGTGGATAAAGGATCTATGACAACAAGCTGAGGGATCTGCCCTGGAGTCTGGAAGCAATGCTCAAAGTAAGGACCAGCGCTCCTCTGAAGGGACCTATAGCTATCCTTGGTGACAGCAAGGACCCAACCTCTTCTAAAGATGAGAATAGCTGAGCTCATATCAGTGTGACAAGTTTCTTCAGGAGAACTGACACACCATCTTCCCTATACTTCTCCTTTTTTACTGCTAGCAACAATCATCAGGTGGACTCTCCATCCCAAAGCCATGTTGATTCAGTTCAGCTGGGTGTCACAAGCTGGCTATTAGCTAACTACCTAGCTATTTATTTGTGTCTGCTTCTCCATAAAGAACACAGAATAGCAGAACCTAAGGGACACTTTCTGTTTCCTTCTCTCTTTTCACCCCTGCCACATCTGGATTTGGTTTATAAAGTGGGCTCCATGTGGTGGGTGCCCCATCCATCCTCTTGTAAGGCAAGGAAGGCTGGGTCTAGCCTCTTGATGGCCTCATGGAGCCCTGGGTCCTGGCCCTGATACTTCCAAAGCCTGGAATTCTGAGCCAGGTATGGCAGGGCCATGTTCCCAGGGGCTCCTGGGTGCCTCAATCCTATAACAGAGCAACAAAGGCCGAAGCACGGATGGACAAAGAGCAAAGTTCATTGTTCATAAAGCAGAGGCTGAGCTGGGCGTGGTGGCGCAGGCCTGTAATCCCAGCATTTGGGAGGCTGAGGCAGGAGGATTGTTGTGAGTTCGAGACCAGCCTGAGCTACAAAGTGAGTTAAGGCCAGCCTGAACTGCACAGTGAGACCCTGTCTCAAAAAGACATAAATAAATAAATAAATAAAGCAGAGGCTGACATCCAGGTCAAGGAACTGGCATCTGGGGAGGGCATGGCATAGAAGAGTGGGAGATGATACTTGAACCCAAGCATTCTACATGGTTCAGGACCTCATTCCTCAGGATATTGCTGGTCCATCTTTCCAAGGCCCCACATCCTAGCACATTGCACTGTGGCAAAGTTTCTGACATGGGCACCTGGAGGACAGATTCAGACAGAGAGAGAAGACCCCTCTTGTCCTCCTGGAGGTGGCTAATGTTATGTTTCTCCAATCTTTAGCCTCATGCTTATGATGGATTCATCAGATTTAGGGTTTGGGAAAAAAAACTCAGTATTTCTCAAGATCCTCAATTTCATTACACCTGTAAAAGCCCCTTCTTCAAACGCACATCCATCTTCAAATTTGTCTGGAACATGGGGAACACCTCACCCTCTCCTTGACCACTCTTGTTGCTATATAGCCTGACAGAGTTTTAAAAGCTAAACTTCAAACCACAGACTCTTCTTGGGGTTCCCACCAAGTCAACTCCTGCTGGCAGTGTGTACCTTCACACAAGTGGCACTACCAAGGGTACTGGAGACCCATGCTTGGTAACAACTCTCTGCCACCAGCCACAGTATTTTGGTAACTGATCAAAACTGCAACATATCATATCCACACACCTACCCAATCACGGAACTAAAGAACAGAATCCCTCATGATGAAAACCTTCAAAAGGTTCTAAAGTAATCTGTTCTCTGGGGTTTTTACTCTTTATTGCCATTTCCTACTGTATTACCTTGAAGGATAGAAAAAAAAAAAACACACACACACACACACACACAAAAACAATCAAGGGACTTTTTTCTATTAAAATTATCAAAGATACAAGCCAGGTGTGGTGGTACATGCTTGTAATCACAGCACTCTGAGAGACTGTGGCAGAGAGATGGCAGGTCTGGGCCCAGCTTTGGCAACTCAGTGAGATCCTGTCTCAAAAATCAAATCAAAAGGCTGGCGAGATAGCTCAGTGGAGTAAGCACCTGCTTAGGCAAGCACAGGGACCAGGGTTCCATTCCTGGTACCATATGCTGAGCTGGCCCATTTGCTGGGTACGCTTAGCCAGTGACTAAGTCCAGGCGTGGTAGCACATGCCTGTAACCTCAGCACTGGGAAGCTTGAAAACAGGAGGATCACTATGAGTCCAAGCTGCACAGTGAGACTTGCACAAAATACATCAAAAAAAAAAAAAAAAAAAAGCAAACTAAAAATTTTGAAAATGACAAGAAAAAAAACCCTTCAAAGTTGTTACACATCTTAAATAATTTTAAGAATGCTCTCCTTTCACAAATAAACAATTCATGATTATTTATGTTCATAGTGCAAGTTTACCTCATTGAAAGAGGAAAGGTTGAGCTTCTTGGCAATAAACTTCTTCAGGTGCAGCACAGTGGCCTGGGCTGAGCAACGGATCCACTTCCGCTTTAGGCCCCGAAGTTTGCTGCTGTTGCACTCCAGACAGATGCTTACCTGGAGGAGAAAGCAACTAGTAAACAGGGTCCCTGCACACATTCACTGAACACAATTCTAGAACACTGGCCTCTTTCAAATTGGACATCCACTTTACTTAGATTGCAGAAAGAACTGTACTTCAATGATCTGGTATAAGATCTCTTAAAACCTGTTTAGTGTCTATCTGCCCTCTGGGAAATACACCCTTGCCAATGGTTTTCTAACACATAGTAACTGAGAGTTTTGTATTCACCATGGGCACTGAGGTTTGGGCTTGGCATTCTGCTTGAGTGGACAAATCCTGTAGGGAGATCACAGGGGTGGTATGAGTGTGCTAAACAGGTTTATGAAGAAAGCAGAGATGCATACCCTGTGCTTTTTGTCAGGCTCTCAGCCTACACTGCCCTGTTAAGAGCTGCAGGAAAACAAGTGAATCCTTAGCACAGGAGAAACCATGAGCAAAGCTGAGTTCTGGCAGTGCACGGTGCACTCTATTCCAGATGAACAGCTATAGTGGATCAGAGTTATGTCTATCTCAAACCATAGTCAGGTTAGCTAAAAGTGATCCTAGAATCCTAACAGCCAGGGATGCCAGGCAACAAAACCTATGGGCAACCTATTTTAGGGAAAAAGCCATTCCAGGCCTGCTGAAGAAGCCCTCCTCCCTCTGAGATCTGGATGGCAGCACCACTTGCTCTGAAAACTCAATGAATGTGTCAAAAAATGAAATAACAGAAAGGTACATGTCTAAAGCTGGAAGAGGCAGAGAAAGAAGACTTTAAAATGTAAGAACAAGCAAGCACAGGAGACAACCAAATGTAACAAGCATTCATTGAAGCTGAAGATGTACTGGCTTAACCAGAGTCTTGGCTATAGACAGATGAAATTGCTGAAGGATCATTTGAAAAAATTACCTAGAAGAAATATAGAGACATTGGAGCATGATGGTGCATGCCTATAATCTCAGTATCTACGGAGGCTAAGACAAGAGGGTCATGAGTTTGAACTAGCTGCAACAACTTTGTGATTTAGTATGACCCTGCCTCAAAATAAAAAATAAAAATAGTGATGTTGCTTAGTGTAAAGACTCTGGATTCAATCCCTGGTATTCTCCCCTCCCCCCCAAAATATAGCACAGAGACAAAGGTGCCAATTAAGATAACAGAACAAAAGAAAGCGTGGAGAAAGGAACAAAGACTGAAAGCCCAACAAACCCAGAACAGGAGCTTCTAGGCAAGGAACATAAGGGAAAGGTAAAATGTAGAGAAGAATGATGAAGGAGTTCCCCAAAACAATGAAAGATACAAATCCTTACATTCATAATCCTCATTTTAGGAGGCAAAATAAATTAAAGAAAAACACACATCCAGTTTGTGGTTTGCAGCAGGGTGGACAGTGGCTCAGACAGCAGTGGCCCACAGCCCAGAGAAAAAACTAAATGATTGTCACAAATCGTAAAAGGAAAAAAAAAAAAGCTGTCTATTAACAATTACAAAACAAACAAACAAAAAACAGATTAAGAAGAGAGATGCTGATTCAGGATCACCAAGGAAAGTGGGGCCCTGGCATAGGCCAGGTACAGGCACTGGCAAGGGCACTCAATTACCTTTGGACTTTTCCATATGTAAGTACTCATTGTTCATTTAAGTACTCTTTACCCACACAGAATTATAGGCAAAAAAGAGATGAAAGAAAATTTATGTGCAAGGTCCTGAGTTCAATTCCTGGTACTAAAAAACAAAGAAAGATTTTGTGGTTTGGTTAGTTAAAAAGTTTAAGAAACAACAACAAAAAATTTAAGAAACCAAAACACCAAGCAAATATTAAGCTAAAGAAAGATGACCTAACTAGATTAAAGACAAAGCAGGTTTCAAGACAAAGGACTAATGAAAAAACCCAGTAGGGATGAAAGGTGTAAATCCTAACCCTAAACCTTTCACACGAGGCTAGCCGTGACAGGGCAGAACATCATTATGATAAGAAAAGGTCTGTACAATGCAACAGTGGACTAAGAACACAAATGGAGTTCATAAGTGAAGCGACCAAGAAACAGATGCAGCACCACTGCAACCTAGGTGAACACTGAAAAAAAGATGGAAACTATTTCATGGCCACATGGAGCATGGGACAGTACTGGGCAGTGTATGTGGGCTGACCTTCAGAAGCCCATCCATGTACTTAAGAAAACCTCATAAGTATAATTTTGCCTGAATTCAGTGAATTGCACAAAGACCCATAATGTTTTTGTGGCTTGTTACCACGCACTGAATGCCAGCAAGATAAGCTCCCACTTACCTGGGAGGAGATAAGCAAAGCCTGGGCCTTGGCATGTTACCAATGTACCGGCATGTTCCATGTGTAGCTTTCATATACATCCCAAACTCAAGTGTTTCCTGTACTTGCTCAAGACTACCATATACCTGCCCAGGCTTGAGGCCACTATGGCCCCCACTCATGAAGAGCCAAGGCACGCAGCACTTCATAGGATGGTGCAAAGACCTCTTATCCCCATGCTGCATCTCTCCACTTACAGGTTAACAGAAAGTTCATCTACTATAGGGCTTTTTGACCTTACTGACTGCCCTGCTTGGGCTTCGCTACCCTCTCCTGTGTTGGCACCTCCGGGAGGCCTGCCCTACTAGCTTCTTCTCTTTTCTTCTTTGCCTATGCAGTGCCCCCCCCTCACCACCAACTGCCTCTCTCCTGCCCCAAAGGATCTGACTCTGCCTCTCAACCAGTTGCAGGGCTGGCCTGGCAGAGCCTAGATGGGTAAACACATAAACAGGTACATTGTATGGATGGCAAAAGCCACTCTGGAAAGGCATCTCCTGGCAGACAGATTTGAGTAAAATTCAGAAAATAAACTGAACTCTCAAATCTAGGTACTAGAGGGATCTGAGGTTGACAAGCCTGAAAAACAACAGAGAGACAAGATCCCAGATGACCTTTTGACCAAGCAAAGGTAAGAGTGGGATTCCATGGGAAAAAACTGGATGCAGGAAGCTAGGGTAAAGCTGGGGGTTGAGTGAGCACAGAAGACCAAAGTCCCAGATGAATAGCACTGGGGACACAATTCACCTATAAAGCACAGGAACTGATGATCAGCATGGGAATTTCTACGGAAGTTGCATCATGTCACTACCCAGAAGACAAACAGAGGCCTTGTCATATATTCCCGGTTTTTATATACTTTTTGGTATCGGTAATCAAACACAGGACCTTGAGCTAACTAGGCAGGCACTTGTGCCACTGAGCTATATCAGCAGCCTCTGATATATTTTTGTACTGCTCAGCAATTTATAAAACTTGTTTCCCTCAAGGAGGGAAAGACTGACCCATAGCTTGTTCTTCAGGTCACAAGCAACTATGGGTCAGTGGCTAAGCTGTGGAGTCAGGTGGTAGCCATACTTCTTCAGACAAGACAGGAAGAGCTTCAAAAAAACCAAAACCAAAACCAACGAAACAAAAAAAGACAGGAAGAGGATGAAGGGGTAAGCAGAACCTATCTATGTAGAGGCCCAGTGAGAGCCTCCTCATTTCCTAATAAACCTGCACAAGGAGCTGGGGAGATAGCTCAGTAGAATAAGTGCTTGCCTGGCAAGCACAAGGGCCTGAGTTCAATCCTTGGTTCCACATAAAAAAAAGAAAAAAAAAAAACAACCTGCTGCAGAGCTGGAGCCCAGTTCATTGTGGTCAGGACTGGATACCCATCCCACTCAGCAGAATGGGCAGGCACCTCTGCATGGTGCCAGCGGACACTCATCTCACCCAGCAGAGAATGTAAACTGAGGTACCAGGTTACCTGTAGATGTAGGTGGGGTGCACTTCTGGCTTTTCATGTTTAGTGTTGAAAGTGCATTATCTAGTCAGTTAATCTGAATGATTTAGAAAGTTTACAAGGAAAAATTGTTTCGAATTTACAATTCTCTATCTGCCCAAATTATTAAAATGTGAGGGGGACAGTGAAGATCATACTGACAGGCAAATACTGAGACCATTTACCACTCATGTACTGATCCCAAGTGATGTGAGGATGTAAAACAAATTCACTAAAGAGGAAGACAAAGGACAAACCCAACAGTGTAAAAAAGAAAAAGTAAAATAAAAGCCCCCAAAACCCTAAAACTTCTTTTAGTCAGGTTGGTGGGGGCACATCTACAATCCCAGCACTCAGGAGGCTGAAGCAGGACTGCTGAGTTCAAGGCCAGCTAGAGCTACACTAAGACCCTGCCTCAAAAAAAGCAAAATAAAAAAATTAAAAACTTGTTAAAAGTCAGGTATGGAGGCACATTCCTATAATCCTAGCACCCAAGAAGCTGAGGCAGGAGGATCATTGCAAGTTCAAGAGCAGCCTGGCCTGCAAAGTGAGCTCAAGGCCAGCCTGAACTGCACAGCAAGGCTCTGCCTCATTCATAGAGACAAAAATAAAAATAAAATAAAAAACTTCTTGTTAGATCTAAATAATTGCTGATACTATGTTGAAACTTGAGTAAAATTAAGTGACAATTCCTTGAATAAAATAAGTGGGAAATAAAACTAAAAATTATCAAAAATGATCTGAAATAAAACTTCAAATGACTTAAAATATAAGCTTAAGCATGTCTAAAAATTTAGGAGACTTTTTTTTTTTGTGGTACCAGGGACTGAACTTGGGACCTTGTGCTTGTCAGGCACACTTATGCCACTGAGCCATATCCTCAGCCCATCATGTCTGAAATCTTGGCAGCCAATAAAAGAAAAAAAAGATATAACATTTCAAACTACTGGAGGAGAAAAAGAGAAGAAACTAAAACCCAATCTAGGAGTCAATAGGTAAAGGGAAGAATATGAACAAGATGCCCCACATGCAAGAGTGAGACAGTAGTTACCCCAGATACAAGTGTTCTAAACTTTCCCATAGAAAAAGAGCCCTAGCTGGGCGTGGTAGTGCACGCCTGTAGTCTCAGCACCTGGAAAGCTGAGGCAGGAGGATCGTTGTTAAGTTTGAGACCAGCCAGTGAGCTCAAAGCCAGACTTAACTGCACAGCAAGACAGTCTCAAAAACAAACAAACAAAACAAAAACAAAAAATCAGAAAGAGTGCTTGCAATAGGTTTAAAAGCAACAACAAAATGTCCTATATCACATATGTAGAGAACCATAGCAGAGGCAGCAAACAATGCACCAGATGTACTGTATACCAAATATGTTAGGACTTCAGAAACTGCAGAGAAAAAGGCCTTTTCAGTGTGAGGGCAGGACACTGCACCCCAACAACTAAGAAAACAAAATGTAACTGTGAGAATGATAGCCAAAGACAAAACAGTAATGACAATACAGAGGGACTCTACCCACAGACAGGTACAGACACCTGGTAGTTCCTCCCTCACCAGCTGTGCTTTGGCATCATCAGCTCAATACCTCCACATGCTGCAACTGTGAAGCCAGTCAGTGCTCACAGAAACCAGGACAGACATCACTGCCACTGCATTCCCTTCACAGGTGGAAAAATGAGGAGCAATTGTAACTTGCCAATATCCACATGCTGGTTAGTGGCAAAGCCAGCACATGAGCCTCCAGAGCCCATGAGCTTAGCTACTACATGGATGACAAATTCAGCAACAGGAAGAACAGCTGGACTCCAGCTCATTTGAACCAGTGGAAATAAGAAAGAGCTCAGCCCCCAAGCAAAGGTCAGCATATAATGACTTTGACCAGAAGAGGACAAGAAAGGACCAGCAAATAGGCAGCCAAAGCAGGCTGATCACCTGGGTATCCAGTTCAAAAGGGCAAGGTGCTGGCACTAGAGCTGCTGAGAAATGAAGAACACAGAACACCAATCATCAGTGCCGGGAGAGACAGCTGGGAGGGAGGTAACTAGGGACACCAGGGAAACATACAGCCTTAAATGTGTGAAGAGACAGTGAACAAACAAGGAAAGTAGCTTTAAAAAGGCAAAAAACCTTCATATGTGCTTTAAAAATCAAATACTTAATAAAAGAAAAAAAATCAAGTTCTTGATGAAGTTAAAGCAACTAACAAAAAAGAAACTTTTAGAATGTTGGTATTAAAAGACAAAAATTACCAACAGTCAGCAATGGAATAATTTATTTATTTATTTTTATTTATTTTTTGCAGTACTGGGATAGAACTCAGGACCTTATACTTGCCAGGCAGGTGCTTATGCCTAAGCTATCTCCCTAGCTTGCAATGGAAGAATTTTAAACTGCAAAAACAAGGATTAAGTAGAGGAGAATACTATACATAGTTTTATACCCATTCACAGAAAACTATACCAGGAGAGGAAGATGGGCCTGTAGCAAGACTGACTGCAAGGTCTCAGGTTGCTCCCAGAGTTGGAGCATGGATGAGGAATGCTACCACTCCTCAGGCTGGGGATACAGTTCAGGGGCACAAGTGCCTGCATAGCCAAGTGCAAGGTCTCGATTGAGTTCATATCCTAATAGAACACCTCCCCCACTACTGCAAAAAAAAAAAAAAACCCTGCAGGAACAAAAACAAAAAACAAAACAAATCTTGCAGGAGTATCACCTCTACAGAGGCCAACAGGGCAGGGTCTATTTGACTATCATTTGCAGGGTCCTTCAAACCACCTACAGATAATGCCTCTGTCATCTAAACTCAGAAACAGTTCAAGGTGACCTTTGGTCTTGCTGTCTGTAGGTCAGTCAGAGCTGCCCTCTCACTGGCAAGGCCCCATCATCAGCTCCCACATGTGCACAGACTTTTCCCTTTTTCTTTGAGTCCAAGTGTTTCTGGCAGTACAAAAGTAGATAAACTAAAAACAAAGATTTGGCTATTCTGGCCCCAAATGTTGTTGTGGTTACTGTATCTTCTGATATGACCAAAACCAGCCCTATTTTCTGCAGAGCTCTCACACTGTTCTGTACATCCACTTTCCAGAGGTAAATTTTAGCCATCTGCAAGTACCACCTCATGAGGTCAGCTCAAGGGAATCAGAATTTCATACTAGTCTTTCTCCCAGGAACATTCAGCAAACTCCTGACACAGATCCCCACCTATTCCTCACATCTACCAATCCTCATCTGTTGACCTCATCACCAAGAGGGCAAAATGAGCCTTAATCATTTTTCAGCTCACTATCTCAGGCTCTATGTAAGACAATATCACCTGAGAATAACAGCAACTTTTGCTCTCTTGTATGTCTCATTTTTGTTTTCCTACAACATGGGCTAAGTCCTCCAAACTTATAGCTGCTTATATCATTTTCTTATTCCTTATTTTATTTATTTATTTATTTATTTATTTTTTTTTTGTCTTTTTTGAGACAGGGTCTCACTGTGCAGTTCAGGCTGGCCTTAAGCTCACTTTGTAGCTCAGGCTGGTCTCGAACTCACAACAATCCTCCTGCCTCAGCCTCCCTAGTGCTGGGATTACAGGCCTGCGCCACCACGCCCGGCTTATTCCTTATTTTAATGAGACAATTACTTTAGGGAGTCCTATAGACAGGAGCATGGAATTTCATGAACTCCCTCCACAGTGCCTCTGTGCTGGCCTTGTTTCCTTATTCACCTAGTAACATGGTATGCCAGGCATGCATAGTCCTCAGCATTATGTGACTGCTTCTTTTCACTGTGCTGCTGGGGTCCACTGCTGTCCTGGAATTTGTACATGTACAGGAAAGCTCCCAACAGACAAAGGACTAATTTTTTAACAATGAAAACCTGTAGCTAGGCTGAAGAAAATGAACTTGAGTTGGTCTGTAATGTTTTGTTTCAAGTATTTGTCAGCGCTTAGCACTTTTTTTGTTTTAATGTATTTGGTACAGGGTCTTATTATGCAGCTTGGACTAATAGTGAGTGATCCTTTTGTTTTCAGCCTCCCCAGTACTGGGATTATAGGCATGCACCACCATGCCCGGTCTGGGTGGCTGGCTCAACGCAGAATGTGGCGCTGGGGATCAAATCTTGGTTCCTGAGATTGCCTATGAAGGCGTTTAGTTCACTGAGCTATCTTGTTGGACCAGCATTTTGATAATTTAAACAAAGATAAAGTGAGGAACTCAGAGGAAGAAAGCTACAGGGCATTTCATTTTTGGTTTCCTGAAATAGCGCTGTAAGCATACAGCTGAACAGAGCTGGGATATAAATGTAGAGGACTCACCTGCTCATCACTCCTGTGGTAGTCATTGTCTTCTTCCTGTCTCTCTTCTGCTGTCTCTTTGCTTGAACTGTCATCTGCTTTGGTTTCACCTTTTAGCATAATGAACAGAATACAGGGTATAGGTTGAGCACTCCTAATCCAAAATCCTAAGTGCTCCAAAATCTAAAACATTTTGAGTTATACAGAGAAATGTCCACACCTGGCAGTGCAACAGTAGATAAACTAATGATTATATGTGACTGGCTATAGTCCAACACACGTACACTAAAAACACTCTGTAAATGTATCTTGAGGGAATGTAAAACATGTATGTGAAACACAAATGAATTCATGCCCAGATCTGTCCCCAGACATTTTGGAGAGAGATACTCAGCCTATATTATGTAGCCTAAAATGTTAACAGTATTTAAGAAACTAGCATATAATTTAAATGCATGGACATTCACTCTCCCAAGAGTGCTCATGAGAAGCCTGCTGAGTGTCAGAGCTGTGCTGCAAGTCTCTTACAACACCACATTTTTCTCTGCAGGGCAGGGTTCTCTGAGGTTAACCTGGGAGAGGTGGGCCTGTCAGTGGATGTGTAGGGGACACCAAAGTACTGACATTAGTGAGAGAAGCAAAGAGCTTCGAGAACCATGTGATGCTCACCACAGCAGCTCCTCCCTGGGACACCTGATTCTTGCAACACTAACATTAGTCAAGACCAGATTCTCAAACTCCTAGACATCACCTAATGGTCCTGCAGCCTGGCCTGGCTTTCCCCAAGACCTGGCAGCTGACTCTCCCAGTACAGAGTCTGCTCTCATCTTTTCAAACTATTAAGGAAATCTAAAGATCTTTTTTTTTTTTCTCTTGTGGTATGGGGGGATTAAACCCAGGGCTTCATGTATGCTAGGCAAGCAATCTACAACTGAGCTACATTCCTAACAAAATATTTATTTTTTGTGAACTATAACCCAGCCCTATTTCTTTCTTTTCTTTTGCAGAACTGAGGACTGAACTCAGGCCCTTGCACTTGCCAGGGAAGTACTTATTCCACTGAACCATCTCCCCAGCCCCCCTAGCCCTATTTCTTTATATAAATTTATTTCTTAATTTTTGTGACAGTCTTGTTAAATTATCCGGGTGGTACTCAAATTTGTGATCCTGTCTCAGTTTTATGAGTGATAAGATTAAAGACACGTGCCAGATCTGACATGGTCTAAATTTCTTAGGAATTCCTGTGCTTCCACTTGAAAAAACTATGTGGTTTCTTAGGAACTTGTATGATAGCATTAAACCTCAAAGATTTGAACTTATAATAATACACAAGTCTTAAATTAACTTTATGCCAAAAGCAAATCATTATTTTGCCATATAATAATAAAGTAAGCAGAGTTAAAACCTTATCAGCCCACCTTCCACTACTTCTCCCACAGGTGCTATGTTCCCTGCCCTCTGCCCTCCACCTTACTTCCACGCATTTCCTATGACCTCTTGTTTCCCATATTACACCCCTGGGTGTGCACCATGATGAAGAAAAAACCCTCTCCCAACCATGGGTCTGTCACTTTCTGGTGAAACCACCAAAGTGTGAGCCTATGAGAGGCCTGATAAGCCAGCTGATGTAATTCATGCAGCATTGTGGGCCACTCACCATTCCGGGGATCCAAGTGCTGTTTTGCAGAGCATGCCTCCCCCTTGATGTCGCCTGGCACCTCCATGCCCAACTTGTGATAGAACTCCCTCTGTTTCCTCATTTCCGCTATTAAAAATTAACAGATAATGTGTTAAGTACCAACTCCCTGTGATGAATAGTCACTGTGTACTACAAACATATACTTAAAAAAAAAATTGACTTTAATTTTCAGCAGACAAGGAACTCCATATCACACAAAGGAGGTTGTAGGTTTGGATTATGGAATTCGAGGACTGCTACTAGTATAAAAAGTGCAATGTAAGCCCTTGGGTCCAACATGGTGCACAAGTGCCCACACACAGGCTTGCAGGAACACTGAGATGAGATGTTGATATTCAATGTGAGCTCCTACCGTGGAAGGGCAGGCTCTGGACCTGCTAAGGACTCTGCAAGGACTGTGACAGCAACCTCCTTGACCTCCATGACCATCTATGTCATGGACCCTCAGATATGACTGCAGAAAAAAGGTGGCTGCTGGAGGACTCAGGTGCCTCGTATACCCCCAGCGCAGCCTAACAATCTAGATTTGCTGCCTAGCTCTCCACCATCTCTGCAGCTGTGACAGGCAACAGCTCTGAGCTTCCAACACTGGTCTACTGAGGAATCCCCAGTAGCTATCTCACTCCACAACCCTATGCCTATGAGTGTGCTTACCACCTACCTGTGCAGTGGACAAGATGATGTTTATGTCTATCAGGATTGGGTTAATAGTGCTCCCTGGTGTGTGTCGCCCATAATCATAGCATAAGAGTCAAAGAGTGGAAGCAGACAGAATTTCCTGTGGAGTCTGTCTGTCTCTCTTTTGTCTCCCTTAGCAGGCTTTCAGGGCACCATGGCCAGTCCTGAGTTGGCCAGCTGGACCACAGGGGCTTCCAAGCATAGGCACAAACTGAGCTCTGGGACTGACTGCAGGGTCAGGGTGGCATCCTGCAGCCCCAGGGGAAGGATGAATTTTGAGAGACAAAAACAGCTACTGACTTTTAAAAAACATTATTCTTGTAAAATTTATTTATTTATTTAGTTTTTGCTGGACTGAGAACTGAACCAAGGGGCTTTCCATTGAGCTACACATCCTTAGCCACTTTTTTTCCCCTCTTAAACAGGGTTTCACTAAGTTACTAAATCACCTAGATGAGGCCCACATTTATAGTCTCATCTCAGCCTCCCTCAATTTTGGAATTATAGGCATGCACCATCACACCAAACTTCAACATTTAGGAATTGTTCTATCCATGTAACTTTGATGTTAAGAAGCAAGTGATGGAGCAAAAGACACTGGCTATTACTTGGGACACTCAAGTGGCAAATTTAAAATAACTACTCAAACCACTCACCTATAAACTGCTCTGTGAAAATTTATGCATAGGTGACTAACAAATGCTTCATTAAGTTTTCTTGTGTGTGCGTATGTGATACTGGGGGACTGAACCCAGGTGGGGGGCACTCTACCATGAGCTACACCTCCAACTGTGCTTTAAAATTTTATTCTGAAGAGAGTTTCAATTGTCTAGTTTGGCCTCAAACTTGTAGTCCTCCTACCTCAGCTTTCTGAGTAGTTAGGATTACATACCTACATGCACCACCATGTCCTGCTTCATTAAACTTTTAATCTACATATTTGTTTTCTCCTATAGACCACAGCCTCAAGAGAACCTGGGCACAGTCCTACACAAAGACAGTGTAGGAACAAGGGTATAAGGCCATGAGTGACATGAAAGGTGGTCATTATCTAGAAGGAGAGCTGTGCATAGGCTCTGAAAAGACAGCAAAGGGAGAGCCAGCAAGATAGCTCAGCATACTAAGTGCCTGCTTAGGTAAGTGCAGGGACCAGAATCCCTGGTACCACATGCTGCACCAACCCTGCCCCTGGGTGCACTGAGCTGGCCATTGAGACTGAGCATGGTGTTACACGCCTATAATCCCAGCACTGAGGAGGCTGAAAACAGGAGGATCACTATGAGTCTGAGCTTCATAAGGAGAACCTATACAAAGAAAAAAAAAGACAAAAGAAAAAAAAAAAAGACAACAAAAGGAAAAAAAAAACAGATAACAAAGGGGTTAGTTGGAAAAGTGCTCTGGTACCCACTGCATAGCAAGCAGCTCTGCAGTAAAGCTGGGGGCTGGTTAGTAGGGCCTGAGAGAAACACTGCAGGCAGAATTCTCAGAGTTGACACCTTGTTTAGTGCCCATTTCTTTACCTTTTATCAATTTTTGCATGAAGATTGCAAAAATTACAACATTCTATGTCAGGTATATAAAAGTGCAGAAACATTAACGTGCCATTTTTGATGTTACATCTAAAATACTGTGGGTCTGACACAAAAATTCTGTTAGTAATCCCAAAAACATCCAGGTAAATACTGTGTCATAGCTTGTATCTAAATGTCTCCCCAAAGCTCATGCAGTCATAGGAAGGGCTTTTTAGGAGCTGGATCTCTAGTATGTGATGCTGGAATTAACTCATGGAGCAATGCTAGGCTCAAGGGCACTAGAATTAAGTGCTAACTACCCTAAGTAGTCTAGATAAAATATAAGGGCTAGAAAGAGCTACAGTCAACCCTTGCTTGCTTTGCTACCTTCTGCCCCCCATAAGCTATTTCTTCTCTATAGAGCCACCCTGTTTGAGAGCCAGTCAACTACAGACTGAAATCTCTACAAACTGAGCTAAATAAAATTTCCCACTTTAACTTTGGGTGTCAGAGGCCGGGAAGATAGCTCAGTGGGATAAGTGCTTCCCTGGCAAGCGCAAGGGCCTGAGTTCAATCCCCAGTTCCACCAAAAAAAAAAAAAAAAAAAAAAAAAAACAAACTTTGGGTGTCAGTTATTTTGTCTCAACAATGAGAGAAATGTAGGATACACTAAAAAATTAGAAACACACCCCAGAAAGAATGGCTATCATAAAGAAATCAACCAACAACAAATGCTGGAGAGGCTGTGGGGAAAAGGGAACCCTTCTCCACTGCTGGTGGGAATGTAGCCTGGTACAACCCTTGTGGAGATCAGTGTGGAGACTCCTTACAAAACTAGGACGGGAAATCCCATTCAAGCCAGCTATCCCCCTACTGGGAATTTTCCCAGAGGAACTGAAAACATCATATCATAGTGATATATGTGTACCTATGTTTATAGCAGCACAATTTGTGATAGCCAGATCTTGAAAACAACCAGGATGCCTGTCACTTGAGAAATGGTTCAAAAAGATGTGGTATTTTACACAATGGAGTATTACTCAGCTATAATGAATGATAAAGTCAGAGCCTTCATATTTAAGTGGCTGAAACTCGAAGATATACTCATAAGTGAAATAAATCAGACCCACGTGCAAATATCATAGAGTCTCCCTAGTTTAAGAAATCAAAAGAAGAAATTCAAATAGAAACGTATAACACAACTAAAAGGAAAGCAAGAACTTGAGGATTGGACGAGGAGAGGGTAAGGAGAAAAGCTGGGAAACAGGACAGGGACAAAGTCATGCATTTGTACGCACAAGTGGGTAAGGCAATGATCCTGAGAAACATCAGCAAGCTTTTGAAAGTAGCAGTTAATTGGTAGGATACTCAACCTGACTATCTATATATGCTGATAATCTGTGAACCAAGCAACTGCACTGAAGATAGCAATATTTAATAGAAGGGCCATGCTTGGAATGCCTGTCATTCTGGGCTGCTAAATACATACTTCTTGTCATGACATACTAGTGATTACCATACTGTGTCACAAGTTTTTTTTTTTTTTTAATGAGTAATAAATGAAAAAAAAAAAGACAAGGAAAAAAAATTTCACAGGATGGTCCTTATACAATAGGCTGTATATGGTTAAGATTTCTAAATTTCTGTGTAAAAATATGAGTCTATTCTTATTTTTAAAAATTTTTCCCCTCATATTCTATAAGAACTTAAAGTTCAATACATCAGTACTTGATGGAAAATATCTGTTCCATGTTATGCCTAAGATGTTTGATATTTAGACAGATAATGGGGTAAATCGAACTGCATATATTGCAGGGTAATAATCAGCTTCTCTTCTGGAGGGTTAACAACCTATTTGCAGATCAAAAATTGGAGAAAAGGAAGGACTGCAAGGTCAGCCAACATTTTGGCCCTAGCCTTTCAAGGTCAGAGAAGACTCAGGACATAGGAGGACCTGTATTGTAACATCATGGAACTCAGTTGTACCCCAAATTTTCTGATCAAGGTGATTATGGAGCCACAGAGGAGAGAAAACTTTCTCTCAGACTTCCACAGAGACCAAATTGGTCAAGCAATGGCTGTGACTCATCTACATGGCTGACACTGACAAAGGATTTACAAAGTATGTTACAGGGTTACAGGATAAATCCTGAGGGGACTTGACTGACCTTATCAGATACAGAAGTTTCATTTGTTATATAGGTCTTGCTTTATCTTAGTAACCATCCAGCAAGAAAGTTTAAAAATGAGATATATATATAAAGTAAAGCCATATTGATATGCTGAGCTGTAAAAGGCTCTAGTCAACAAATTCTGTGGATAATCCACTACTATTGTAGACTGCTGGACTGTGTTGGAGTGTTTTGCTGAATTCAAGCACCTATAGTATTTAAATGCCAATAGAATACACATCTCAGACAGGACTAAACAAAAAAAAAGGGGATACAAAGGAAGAACTGTTTTATATTTGTATATACAGAGTAGTTAGGATAGATATACAGCTACTTTTGCTTGATTCTATAAGAAGAGAGTTGTAGTAATAGTGTTTTGACAGGATATACAGTCTGCTTACTATGGATAACCACTAAGAAGATAACAATATAAAATGTATTAGTTATTGAAAATATCCTAATAATCAGTTTTGAAACTATCTCATAGATATTTGTCTTTCAATAAAGTAAAAGAAAAAAAATAAAGTATTTCCATATATTTAACTTAAAAAAATAGTCATTAACATACAATATTAGTATAAGTTCTATGCTTTTGAAAATCCAGTCTGACAGTCTTTTGATATACTCCTACTATTTATAATGAGTTTACATAAAAAAAGGCTACTTTTTTCTATTTGAAAAAAAAAATAGAAACAACTGAAATGTTACATGTCCGAGAGCAGGTACCTGGTGGGCACAGCTGCCACAGCAGTGGCTCCTCACTCAGCCTTTCTAGTCTTGCTGTACTTGCTGCTACCAGGGTGCACTGGCAAAGTAAAGCCAGCACAGGTGTCACTCAAGTGTGAGTAGTTTAGCAACAGAACCCTGCAGCTATTGGCAGTGAAAAACATGGGGTGTACTTGCTGCCCAGAGGCACTTTTTTTGATATGCTGCTGTAAGAGACTGCAGCATAGACTTCATCAGTGAAGCCCTACACCAGTAGCAGCAAACCTTTCAGTGTTTAATGGTAGCAAGTCAGCTGTGGCACACATGCCATAGGTTTGTCACCACTGCCTACATTAGGAAACTGAAAGCACAGGTCAGAGGTGTAGGCCCATTACTATGTAGCCACTGTATAGCTGTAATCCCTCAGCTACACAGAAACCTGAGGCAGGTGGAGACAAATGTAGGCTTGGCAATTTACAGAGATTCTAAAATAGGGCTGTGAATATAGCTCAGTGGAACACTGTGAGATCCATGAAATCATTTAGACAGATGCAGAATAAGTATCTGAGAACACACACCACTCCTGATAAATTGTTCAGCCCACCTGAGGGAGGTGTTCATAGGTTATAACAAACATCCATGTAGTGGTAAGCTCCAGGGATCAACAGCAAGCCTAGGTTTGGTGACTCAGCCAGCATATGGTGGGATTCTAGCCTAGGCCACAAGCATTTCCTACAAAGGGAAAGACCTGAGAAGCTAGCCTTGCAGCCAGCAGGCAGACTTGAGATTTTTCAAAGAAGCTTGGTGACAGGGCAGAAAAATACCCACAATTTTCTATTGATTAAGTTCAAAATATAGCAATGGTAATGAAAGACAGTTTGTTAGAACAAGTCGAATGGTGAGGGACAACACATGCCCAGCTGGAGTTAGAAGTTAATGTTTCCTACTGAAACTGGTTGAACAATGTGAGTGTTCATCTGTTCCGAAATTTTACATACATCATCTTTGACAATGTTTTTCACACAGAAGTGCTGAAATCTATCTGTCTGAGAGATATAATGTGAAGTTATCACATGGTGTGCACTTGTGGGATATTATGGAATTCTCTTGGTATTTGTTCTTCATCAAATCATTAAGCTACAAGGGGGTTGGCGAGATGGCTTAGTGGAATAAGCGCTTCCCTGGCAAGCGCAAGGGCCTGAGTTCAATCCCCAGCTCTGCCAAAAAAAAAAAAAAAAAAAAAAAAAAAATCATTAAGCTACAGATTAATCATTTCCCCTGAAGGTCAGGTGGAAGCCCCTCCACTGGGAAATTAAATGGATTTGAAATATGAAAGCTGCCTTTGCACTTGTATCAACGTCCAGAATACCTATGGGTCAGCAGCTAACCCTGGAATAGATGTGCCACAATTTGGGCAACGATGCAGATCTCATCTCTCTCCGTAACTTGTAATGGCTTGGGGTGGCTCTATGGAAGCTGTCAGACTTGGTGCCCAAGATGGTGCTGTTGGAAGGTGGTGGAACCTTTAAGCAGGGGCCCAGCAGCATGTGTCAGGGGATGGTGGGACCCCGACCCTTGTCATTTTCTCTCTTGCTTCTTGGACATGAGATAAGCAGTTTTGCAATCCAAATGCTGCTGCCATGGTGACTGCCTTGGCATGTGGTTAAACAAACCATGGGCTGAAACCACCAAAACTATGACCTCCCCAATGGTTTCTCGTTATAATCGATTAACTCAGGTCCCCTGCTGGTGACAGAAAGCTGACTAACAAGCTGTTGGACATTCTGTGAGTCAAGCAGCATTAGGTGTTGAAGTGACTTTCCACACTCTGCAGGGTTATTTTGCCTTACAATATTAAACTGACTTCACTCAGAAACATGATCAAGTCTTCAGCGAGACATTCCATGTTTGACAACTGTGGTTAAAGTGCTGCTTCCATTTCAAGAAATACAAAGCTCCACCCTCAGTTCAAGACCCACTTGGCTCACTGCTAAGTCACAGAGAAGTTAGGACATCCAGTTTCTCTGACATAAATTCAGAGTTCCAAAGACAGCCACAAAAAGAATGGCCAGCAGCAGTCTAACAAGCAGTCTAATAGTGAAATCCATCACGGCCAGCACACAAGATTCAGGTGTTCTCCATAAGACACCTACTAATAAATGGACTACAAGTCTCAAACACTTGACGTTTTTACCAGCTTCACTAACTTGTCCATTGTTCCTTCTATCCATACCCTTTGGGGAAGGTTTTGGTGTACTCCCTAGGGTGTCCAGGAAGACCCTCAGGACCCAGAGGCTATTCCTAGCATCCCACCCAGCATTGAATCTACACAAGCCCAGAGCCAACGCCCTGGGGACACAGGTAATGAGAAGTCACAGCCTTGCTCTGTACTCATGCCAATGCTGCTTCTCCATCCTCCTCCATCCTGCGCAGTTCTTTCCTGAAACTAAGGGTGTTAAACACTTTGCTTTCTCTGGACAAGTCTCTCCCAATGCTCGAGTCCAGCAAGCTTTAATAGACTGGCTATGCTGGGCATGGTCGTGCATCTCTATAATCCTAGCACTCGGGAGGTTGAGGCAGGAGAATCCTCATGAGTTTGAGGCCAGCCTGGGATACATAAACAAGTTCAAGGCCAGACTATACATGAGACCCTGTCTCAACCTCCCCCCCCCAACACACACAAAAAGACTGGCTATTAATAAATTAATAAACTCTGTCTGGCTAATTGAGTCAATCAGAAGTTTATTCTGCAGCCTCATTTTCATTTATTTTGTAATGAATTTTGCTAGGATGAACTATTCTGTTTTAAACTTTTGTTGTGGGCTGAGAATGCTATGGTGTCCATTTCTGGGCAGCAACTACAACAGCAAGAAGGCTGGATACCTGGGTCCCACTTTCTCCTTTTTCTGCTTGGACATGGTGGCTATGGACTGGTAACACTAAGTCTTGACAGGATATGGACCCACGGTACTTAATAGGCTGAGGTTTATAGTGTGGTGAGGGGGCAGTCTGTGGTCTGTGACAAGGCCTGCTTTACAGAAGGCGGAGGGTGGACAGAAAATTGGCAAATGAGTATGGCTGTGTTCCAATGAAATTACAGTGGTGTCTCAGTTCCTGAACTTCATTCTTTCCACAATTCTAGGAAAGATGGCCATGCTCATACTCATTCAGGGAAGATGGCCAAGGTTCTATTCATCATCCAATGCAAAGTTTACAAATAGAAGCAAATTGTACTGAATGCTTCTAGAAGTTCATGAACTGTATACAGAAGCATTATAAACAGAAGCACTTGTGAACCAAGGTATTACTGTACTCATGTACTGTAAAATTTTATTTTATAAAATGTTCACACATCATACAATATTTTTTGTTTTTTTCCAACCATGTAGAAAACATTCTGTGCTCACATGCTATGTAACCGCAGGCTGTAGGTCAGATATACACCATGGGCAGCTGCCAGATAAAGGCCCAGAAAGAAAAAAGGATATATTCTTATCCTAGCAAACCTTCTTCACAATAAAAAAAAAAATACGTATTTTCACTGGTATCCATAAGAGAATGCCTTGTCTTTAAAAGTGGAAGATATTGGGCATGGTGGTACAGGCCTATAATCCTAGTACTTAGGAGGCTAAGGCAGGAGGACTGCTGAGAATTTAAGTTCAGCCTGTACTACACAGTGAGTTCAAGGCCAGCCTGAGCTATACAAGTGTGATCTTGTTACAAAAAAACAAAACCTATGGCCAGCCAAACAGCTCAGCAGATTAGAGTACCTGCAAACAGGCACAGGAGCCAGAAGTTTGAGCCCCAAGGGCGCATTGAGATGGCAATTGAGACTGGGTGTGGTGGCGTGTGCCTGTGATCCTAGCACTTGGGAGGCTGTAAACAGGAGAATCACTATAAGTCCTATCTAGTAGTGAGACCCTGAACACCTTGTAGGCCCTTACCAAAAATACAGGAAAAACAAAACAAAACAAACAAACAAACCAAAACCTTCCTGGTGTGTTGTGCTGCCCCAACCCCAAGGCAGCTGAGACAGCAATTGAGACTGGGTGTGGTGGCCTGTGCTCTTGGGAGGCTAAAAACAGGAGGATCACTACCAGTCTGATCTGTGTAGTGAGACCCTGTAGACCCTGTTCTAAATATATAAACAAACAAAAGCAAAAGATGACAAGTATGGTAAATAGCCATCAGCAGGACCAGTGAGTTCTCCACAATCCTGTGGTGCACACATGGAAGCAGCAGGCCCTGAGGAGCATGTTGGAAAGGGGAGTTAATGCTGCCGTGCTGAGAAGTGGGTGGCCAAATACATCTGCCTCTGAGATAACGGCTTTAAAATACTACAACAGCATGAAGAAACAAAAGTTAACATATCTCCCACCCTTTATCTGCAAGACCCTAAGTAAAACCTCAAGGGAGCCACTATCATCAGGAGGATGAGACTGTGGGACTCAAGGTTGAGCTCTGCACCTCACTACATCGGTAGAGTGAAGTGTGTCCTAGCTATCCAGGGTGGAGGCCAGGAAGAGCCAATAACATGAAAAATGAGGCTTACGACTGCATAGAAAAGAAGCCCCTAACACACTACAGACAGCCTTCACTAAGAGAACAGCCACATTAAGGTTTGCATCCAGGAGCAGTAAGATGTCCGAGTCATTCTGTCTGCACAACCTCACTCAACAAATATAGGTCAGCAAAGAGCCCAGAGCACAACAGGCTGCAGCCTCTGGAGAGCACTGCCCACAGCAGTTAAGAGGCCAGGGCTTGAGGAGACCCACAGGATCATTCTTATACCAAGAGCTGTGGCCACCTAAGACCAGCATGGGCACCATAGGGGCCCTGGTCCAACCTGAAATGCCCATCAGCCATACACAAAAGGATTTTTGCCTCAAAAGGATGGTACATCGATGAGCTGAGAACATATGACCTGGTAGGTTGAGAGACTAGGAAGCCATCCATCTGATTCCATAGAGATCTCAGGGAATCCAAGCAGGGACACAATTTTCTTATTTCCAACTAAGAAAGAAGAACAACAGCAGGACCAGAACAGCGCTGCTGCCACCTGCCATAGATGGATGATGCAGTGACACCTGTCACTTTAATAGCAGGTAGCACCCACACACTCAGTGGAAAACCACCTAGATAGACCTGCTGAAAGCACAGGCCACAGCTAACCTGGATTCACTGCCAAATGTACCAACTCACAGGACATGAAGGCACCTAAGGATGAGGTACAGAGAATCAGTAGGGGCCCAGGAAACCTTGGATCGTGATGGAAACAATCTGAAAGAACCAAACCAAAGACAGTACTCATGGACAATCAGCAATATCAACATGATAAACACTTGTTGTGGTGGACTGACAACTGGAGTCAAATTGTAATACCTAGTTGAACTGAATCTGTGGTGCTGGATATCGTAGGCCCACCTAAGAATTATTGCTGGTAGCATAAGAAACTAAATTGGAGAGGAAAAAGTTTAGTAGACATTGGTTTTATTGGGGGCTGTTTGTTGTCCTGAAGGAGCTTGGATGCTGGCTTTCCTGATATGAACTCAGCTGTTCTCATTATCAGGGGATTTCAGAACCTCATTGTCACTGAGGATGGCTGTGGTACTTTTTGGGGAAACTCTGGTCTTTACTTTGTTGTTTCCTGGCTCAGTGCAGATCCCTCGCCTGCTAGCACAGATCTTCCGTCCCACTGGCACAAACTTTCTAGCTTCTGCCACTGACCTTTCAGCCTTCCTAGCACAAATCCATAAAACATACTTGCATGAGGCACTGTCATGGGCTCTAGGTCTTTAGCTGGACTCACACAAGACACTGCCATGGGACCCAGGCCCTCAGCTGGATTCTTTGGTCTTTAGTGTGTGGACAGATTTCCTACACTCTTTTCATATAATTCTTTGGGTGACTATATTAAAATAATCCTATAAATTATGTGTCCTGAACTGTTCCGCCTGCAAACTCTTACTACAACACTTGCCATTAAGAAAGCACTATAACTTTTCTATGCCATAGGGGATTGTAGTTATGTGTTTTGGGAATCATTATTTTTTTTTTTTGTCTTTTTGAGACAGGGTCTCACTATGCAGTTCAGGCTGGCCTTAAGCTCACTTTGTAGCTCAGGTTGGTCTCAAACTCACAACAATCCTCCTGCCTCAGCCTCTTGAGTGTTGGGATTACAGGCATACGCCACCACGCCTGGCTGGAATCGTTATTGTTGAGACACAAACTGCAACATTACAGGTGGGAGCAGGGGAACTACCAATGGAAGACAGAGCACAGAGGCTCCTCTGGTGCACATGTTGGCACCTGCATTTAAAACTTATATCACAAGCACTTTGTTAGCTCTTGTATTTTATCTCAAGGTATCCTATGCCTTTTCCCAAGACTGAAATAGTCTACAAAGAAGTCTACACACCCTGGAAAGACACTAGAGAAGGCAGACAAGGAGATGTATTAGTTAAGAGCACAGGCACACAAGACAGGGGCAGTGCTGAGACCATGTCCCCTGGTGTGACCCTGCGCTGAAGAGGTTCTGACACTTACCTTCCTGGAGGCCTGGCACCAACTTGTAAACAATGTCTTGCATGGTCCTATCATGACTGCAAAGAAACAGAACAAGCTGAGTCAGTCAGGAATATTCATTCTGTAATTTTCACACATTTCTCACTTAAACTTCTGAATCACAAATTTCAAATGTAGTGGCATTTTTTTTCTTGGAAATGGAAAATGTCTGATGTTACAACTTACTATGATCTAAACTAATACATCGTTTAATTTAGGTTCTACTGCTTACAACCATTTCAAATAGATGTCCCTCTGCCAAAGCCTCCTGAAGTCATAGGTAGGATGTTTCAAAGGGAGCTGAATATAGGGTGTGTGCTGCTGGGGTTAAGGATGTCATGCTGGGATTAAAAGTGCCTCATCCTGGGTGTAGGGGCACTAAGTAGTAATGAATGGATACTTCTCCATGTCTACCTCACGGGGCACACTGGCCACGAAGCGTCTCTCAGGGATGCCAGTGTGAGCAGGAAATTCACTGAGGAATCAGAAGGCACATGGAAAACATGCTGGTCATAGCAAGAAAAGCTGGAGGAGCAGGACCCATAAGTGCTGTCTGAAAGCAGGAGGGCTGCTGAGAGCTGTTTGCTTCCATTTGTAAGCTAGCCTCCTGCTCCCTGGCGATCCTGTACTATCCATGTACCCCTAGGCCATGTGTGATGCCTTGTGCAACTCAAGTAAGAAGAAAGCCCCAAGGGCATGTCTCTAGACTTCTCCCTGGAGTGGCATGGAGGCATTTCACTCCCTCAGAGTGGTCCCCACCCTGAAGCTCTACTGGACAAACCTTCAGCTGTGTTCTGCCCCTCACCTAATGCCATGCTGATCTGACAAAGGTGGGTCCAGGGCCATCTTCTGCTTCTAACCTAATGCAGCCAGTTCAGTGCAGCCCTGAAACTCCCTAGGGCCCAGCTCTTACTCACTTTATGCTTATCTGGGTAGCATAAAGTGTGCAGTGGCCATATACATCCTTGAGGCTAAGGCACTCACCCAATGTACTGCAGCGGGTGGCTCTGGTGGATCACAATCCTACAGGTGGGGCAGGTGTTGTTCTCCTCCAGGTACTTCACCAGGCAGCTCCTGCAAACTGTCAGTGCACCCAGGTGAGGGGTCACATGGAGATGGGGTTGGCACTCCGCACCCACTGAGCCTCCCAGGAGCTGAGAGCATGTTCTACCTCATCCAAAGCACACAGCCACCCCTGCACAAGGCCCTAGCTCCCACATGCATCTGAGTGTGCCTATGTGCCAGAAGCCCACCCAACCTGACCTAGGCTTGGGGACTGCATGAGAAAAGGATAGTGAGAAGGCAACAGACAGAGTATAACGGGCTGTAAGGCCACCAGAATACAGTTACATTTAAATTTTCCATTATGTTGACCTAAAAGATTGTATTTTCTTTGTGTACTAAAACTAGGTAAGTATCAAAATCATCCTCAAAGAAAGGATACATGCCAGGTTCTACCAATACAACTAATTTTAAAGTCAAAATGTAAAAAATAAAGTCAAAATTTGCAAGTATCTCCTAAGGGGAAAGTACATAATTGGAAATCATTTAAACTTTGAATTCACTTCAACAAGGTGCTCCAGGAGGTCACCTGGTGCATAAGCTCTGTCACCAGCATCCTTTTGCTGTTTCCACATAAGCTGAGAGCTCAGACGGTCAGAAAAGAAGATCAGATGAGAGAAGAATCAGCAGATCCCTGTCTGACAGATGTGAAAACTTTACTTCAAATTAAGATATTGCCATGTCTCCCTGCCAGGCATGGACACTGTTTCTATTAGGGACTGATGTGCTGACCACAAAAGGCTAGATCCTAAGGAAGCCTTACTCTAGGGAATTATCATGGCACTTTTTCTTTTTTTGTGAAACTGGGGATTAAACTCAGGTTCTTGCGCTTGCCAGGGAAGTGCTTATTCTACTGAGTCATCTTCCTGGCCCTATCAGGACATTTTTAATTTGAAGTAATTTCCCCAGTCCTATGCTTGGGCTGAAACTGCTCGGAAATAGAACAAACTGCCCCCACAACCACGGGACTGGTTCAAGTACCAAGTGTACTTACATGTGTGCAGGCACTCAGTCACCGTTGTGGCGTCGATGAGATAACCACTGCATAGGCGGCAGGTGATATGGGCATTTATGTCCCAGAGCTTGATCTTTCTGGTCAACATCTTTGGCTTCTATAGGAGAAATACATAAACTAGCAACATCTAATTGGCATGGCAATGGCTCCAGGCAATGAGCCACATGAACTGAACCCACTTCTGCAGCTGGAGGACACAGCTCTCAGTGACTATCATGTAGGACTGGCATGACAATTCCCTTGGCACACTGCAACCATGTGGCCTCCCTGGTCCCTCTGATACCATACCCTCCTCCTTTCCCACTTGAGGAAGGGCTAGGCAGGCTCAGTGGCAGGGAACTTTATGGAGCAGAGAAGGGACTGGAGCTGGGGATGCGCTGCTAGGACACCCAGGAGAGGGTAAGACCCACTTGAGCACCTAGGGTGAAGGGGCTGGGGCAAAGCTACCTGGTCAAGAGCACAGAAAGGCATTTCAGGGACATAGTGAGCACTCCGAAGCAACACAATACCTATATGGAACCACCTTGCCTCCCCTGGGCGGTAGGTTGGGCGGATAGAGCCTCCTTGTCTCTCCTTAACAGCAGGCCCTGCACACAGAGACTCAAATCAGGTCTTACCTCCTCTGGATGTCTGCGTGTTTCTCCTCCCGCCGTGGCATGGAGGCTTCAGGCCACCACGCGGATGTAACGATCCCTCCTTACGCTGCTCTCTGGTTCACTTCTGCACCTTCCTTCTGGCCCTTGCTCTCTTTCCATTTTCTAGCAGAAGAACAACACTGTTACCTCTGGTCACAACACTGATGTGGCCCCAGACAACCCTGCCACCCAGCCCCTCCCTATCTGAAACATGGAGAGGAAAACTTCATACAAAGAACTCCAGCCAGTGCTTGGACAATGTATTTTCAGGACTTTCTTCATAGCTCTGACACTTGTACCAAGCACCATGCTTGGCACACTGCATCAATGACTAGCCACCAAAGGAAGGAGGGTGCTGCCTTGCACTCACCTGCAAGGGAGAGCTGGATTCCCTGCTACATTGTGAAGCCTGTTGGGAAATAGAGCAGGTGTCACAGCAGGACAACACAGGATACCCACCCACAGTTGGGTACCTTGCTTGGTGAAGCACACCTGTTTGCTTACTTGTACAAAACAGGGGAAATGAAAATTAGTCATAGTAAAAAAAAAAAAAAAAGGCTATCACAGAGATACAGCCTGGTGTCCCCAACCCTGGCCAGCCCAGAAACTATCAGAATTGACAAGCAGATATGCAGGCCTGAGGGTGAAGAGGGGCTCCAACACACATACGCTTTGGTGCCCTGGAAGGTGGGATGGGGTACTTAGGGGAGACCAGGGTGCAGAGCCTAGAGAGGGGCAGCAAGCGGCAAACTTCATTACTGGATTCATGTGAAGCCCATGATTTCTGCATCCTCACATCCAGACTGAGCCATCTTTTCCCTACGTCACAGATATCCCATCCACATAGCAAATATGCACGTAAGATTCTGTGGGCACTGGCCTAGCGCTGGGGTTCACAGGATGCAGACAAGGACAGTGAGTATGGCATTCATAGCACCTATGGCTGATGGCCATAAAACAAGGGTAAGGCTGAGGCACCCCTGGCAATGTAACACAGGGTCTGGACCTGAATAACCATCCAAGGATTCTGCCTCCTGAACCAGGCTGCTGCTCTGTTAGGGAGACCAGAAGCCTCACTGGGCTCCCCAGGTGTCATTTCCTATGCCACTCTCCAGTACTCTGCCTGGGAGAGGCCCAGTGCTCCAGGATGATACACGGATGCAAGCAGTTCAGAAACAAACAGCCTTAATGTACATATCCAGGACTGGGGACTGGGGAGATGGCTCAGTGGAATAGTGCTTCCCTAGCAAGCACAAGGGCCTGCCTGAGTTCAGTCCCCGGTTCTGCCAAAAAAGAAACATGTCCTGTGCCCATGTGGACAGTCCCACCCTTAAGGTTCTTCCACAGCTGCATATTTTTAGCAACCAATCTCGAAACTCAGGTAACTTACACCAAAAAAGTCAGTATGGAAAAGCCAGTCTTCCCAGGTCCAACACACATATCATATGATGGGTTCAGAAGATGAGCAGATGAGCTGCTTAAGGTGAGGCCTGTCTGAACTGTCCCCTCCCCAGGTCGGCAGCGTCTAAGCACGGGAGAATGCTAGTGCCCAAAAGGTGGTTTGTGAAAATGAGCAGCCAAAGTTTTAATTGTATTTAATTTTTGTTCAGTGTGGCCTGTGGTTCTCTGTGGAGCAATCCAGGTATGGGCTCCTGAACTGAGTGCCACACACCCCATGGAGACAGCACCTCACACAGGTGAATTATCTGGTACATCAGAGGTGACAACTGCCAATCAGACAGGAGGAAGAGCACAACTGGGCTGCAGTACCCAGACATAGCCAGGACACTGAGCATAAATAGTATTAACTGTAGTGAAAATACATACATACATATATATATATATACAGACATATATATATATATATATATATGTCTGTATATACAAATTAGTTAGGTTAGATATACATACATATACAGCTACTTTCTCTTAGTTCAATGAGATGATTTGTACTAATACTGTTTAGACAAGATATCATGTCCGCATCTTGTACTATGAATAACTACTATGAAGAAAACAATATGCAATGTATTAATTATTGTAACTGTCCTACTAACCTTTTTTTTGTGGTACTGGGGATTGAACTCAGGACCCTGTGCTTGCCAGGCAAGTGCTTATTCTACTGAGCTATCGCCCCAGGCCCCCTACTAAGCTGTTTTGAAACTGTCTCATTGCTAATTTAAAAAAAATAGTACTGACAACAACTTTATGCTAAGAAAAAAATACCAGAAACATGTATAAAATTGATAAACTGCTAAAAAAGATAATCCATATGAATTGGGACAAAGTAGAGAAAACCCTCTGTGTACCTAGTATAGAGGCTTAGGAGACAATTACAGATTGTCTCTCCAAGAACATCCCAGGCCTAGGAGTTTCCAAGGTGGGTCCTCCCAACAAGAGAACAAACCACTCTCTCAACAACAACACAAGTATTTTTGGGCTGCAGTGTAGCTCACTTTGTGGTGTGTGGCACTTATCTAGCATATTTGAGTTCCTGGGTTTGTTTCCCAGCACTGGGATAAAAACAACAAAAACTTAAAGCCAAGATTTCCAACTTTGGAAAACCAATTCCATATACACAAACCTTGACAGGTTGAAGCTGGGAGGAAGATTACAAACTAGCTCAAACCTGAGTAGAATATCAGCTACCCTCATCTAGTAACACACAAGAGGCAAGGCCATCTCACCCAGTGAGGTTTAGCCCTACAACACAGGTGGGAGCCACGCAAGAAAGTCACCTAAAACTAAAGACTAAAGGAGAAAAACATACTCTTCTCAATTGACAAATAAAAAGCATTTGATAAAATCCACTAACATTTATGATTTTTAATTTTTTTTTTGAGACAGGTTCTTAATGCAGTTTAGGATTACCTCAAGATCATGGCAATCCTCCTGCCTCACCATCCCTAAATACTGGCATTATAGGCACCAGGCCTGGCTTAAAATTCTTAAACCAAGACTAGAAAGAATTATCTTTAACCAAATAAAAGTTCTGTGAGAAGGCCCTCATCATTACACACAACTGCTGGGAGACTTCGGTACAGAAATCC